>CAJPEV010001978.1:0-53226 GCA_905338385.1 Darwinula stevensoni
GCGCTTTCTCGATTCGGGACGAACGGGGGATCCCGGCGATTTACCGGGGACATTTTAAAAAAGGTCTCAGGAAATCTGAAACTAAAAAAAAAAATTGCTGGTAATGTCTTGAAAGTGTCCTTCGATGCATCGAGGGAATTCCTCGAGGAAAGTGAGGATTCCGCGAGAAATCCCGAACGAAACTCGAGAATTCGAGTATCAGAAATTAAATTTCTAAGAGAAAAGACGCGATCCCATTTGAATCGCACACCGAGTTATAAATGCAGATACGCATCATAGAGAAAATCCAATAAGAGCCCCGCAGGAAGGCCGACGGAAGGCCAACGGAAGGCCGACGGAAGGCCGACAGAAGGAATCGTGCGAGCTCGATGGGATCCTTCGCGTTTCCGCTGATCGCTTTCTCCGTAATCGCGTGAAGATCGCACTAAGATGTTTAAGGGGCGAGATGAGGGTCCGGGATATAACGGGCCGCCGGGTCCCGAGAGGATTCCGGGGAGAGATCGTGGGAAGGTGATTCAAAGATCATGGGAAGGTGATTTTCTTCTTGGATTCTCGGAATTCCGCAGAATTTGGGCCGGTTTGCCCGAGTTTTTTTTTTGCGAATGGGTCGGGGGAATCCGGCCGACGGAACCCGGCCGACGAAATCCGGCCGACGTCGTCTGCTTCGATTTCGCCGATTTCTCGAGTCTCGACCGCGTCTGTCCCTCGGCGTTAAAAAGATCTCGAGGCCTGAAGAGCGAAATCGGAGAATTTTCGGGGGGAAGAGGAAAGGGCCGAGAGAGATTTATATGGCTTTTGGACGAGCGGAGCAAAAAATATATGAAATTTAATAAGAGAAAATTCCACCACATTTGTCTGTGATGAAAGGTCCCTGAACGCCCTTGGCGCGAATAAGTTCGTCGAGGCGAACAAAGAGACTCGAGGATCGCATGAGGATCGCATGAGGATCGCATGAGGATTCTTCAGATGTTATGTGACGCTGGTTGAAAGGCGGGCTGCGAAAGTGATGAATGGGGTAAAAGAACTTTTTACACGTTTCGAAGCGATTCTACCCGAGTTAATGAAGAGGGGTCTCATTTAACATCATTAGGGGCGGATAGATAAAGGGATAGATAAAGGATAGATAAAGGAAAAGGCGGTTGGATTTTCCGACGGCTGCAGGGAAAGGAAACGGATTGAGTAGAACTCGAGCGAGATCCGAAATGACTTCGTTCAGGTGGGAAAAAAATAAAAGGAGGAAGGAATTCGTTCATGAGAAATGGCTATCTTTATGAGGGGGAGAGGTCTATCTAGTTCTGGATGAACGCAGGAAGTTGGAATGAGGAAATATGCCACTTTACGATCCGAACCTTGAACTTTGAAGTATAATAATCGTACGTATATTTCGTAATTTCGCAATTTCGTAAGGCGTGTGTCATATTCCCAGAGTGAAGCAAATGCATCATCGCATTTTGTCTCAATCCGGGGAATAAAGCCGCAGTAATTCATCGAATGTTGCAGGAGTATCTTGAAAAAGTTCCTTGTTATGCTCCAATGATTTTGGATGACCTTCAAGGTCTTTAGCAAGTAGATCCACCTCAACCTCAACCATTCACCCATGGGATGGCTGAACCAATCATTATTTCCAATGTCATTTCTACTGGCTGGAAGCCATGAAAACTATTCAAGATTCTTGGAGACAAGACAACTTGTCAAGACACTTCTTGCAATATTTGATGGAACGCTGCAGCTGTATTCCCCGGATTGAGACAAAATGTGATGACATTGCTTCACTCTGGGAATATGACAGACGCCTTACGAAATTGCCAGCCAAACTCACATGCAAGATGATAGTTAGATGAGGACTGACACGACACTGCCCAACAGTCTAATCTATCAGTTCATGGAATTAAAAATAATTTTTGTGATATTGACAGTCTCAAAAAAATCAATCCTGGAACTTGATTGTCAGACGTCGTATCTCCCTGATGGAGATGACGCTAGGCCTATGGAGCGCAAGGTGGAACAAATTCGTTTGCAAATCGCTGCATAGGACATTTCATCGGGTGCGGGCCGTGCATATTCGATTTCATGCTTGGAGGCAATGATTTACGCAGATCCCAAGAAGTTAAATAATCCGCTGAATCATCAATATCCCGATAAAATTCCATATCATCCTTCCATATCATTCCATATCATCCTTCAAGCACGAATATTTACCGTAATCACATAAACAAGAAACAGGAAGGCAACTCACGGATCCAGTAAGGGCTCCCCCCAATGAAGAGGCGAGAGTCGAATATGAGCTTCCGGGCCTTCTCGACGGGCGGGAGGTACTCTCGCTCGGGCTCCTTCCCGTCGATGGACACGGACAGGACGTTTTTCATCCCGTTCAAGTTGAGTTCCAGGGTGTGCCATTGATCGTCGGCCAGTGCGGCGCCGACTACCTTCCCGTTGACCTCGACGTCTCCCAGTTTCAAGGTCAAGGTCAATTCACCGCCGTTTTTGAAGGCGAGCGCCAGGAGTAGTCCCTTCCCCCTCGTGTAGAACAGCATGGAGTCCTTCACCGACGTCTATCCACGGAGCAAAGGAATTCACCGATCGCAAGTAGACATTGCAGCTCTTTCGTAGGCCTATCGTGGACTAGTCTTAATGACTGGCATTCGTTCATTATTCATGCTTTCATTGGCTACTGCAGGCTATTCGTAATATCAGGGTATCCTATTTAACGCGAGGCATTCCAAAATTTTCCCAGTAGCTTCCAAGTTACACGGGAGACAGTGGTGCACAATGAACTCGTACCGCCTTTAACATTGGGCAACGTTACTTTTATGGTGCATGATAGGCGAGGTGATATCTTCTATGAAAGGAGAGACTTGAAGTATTTGGATGCCATGCTGAAGGTTTTACGAATCAATTAGAAAATTACTATAACCGCGAAGTGAAAATCCAAGAAAAGTGCATTCCCGATATACAGATTACTACATATTTTTTTGTAGTCATAGATACTTCTGTTCCTCAAGCCTGTATCACTTGAAACGGTCATTACGGGGTGCGACTTCGAATCAGACCTTGAACTCAAGGGTGAGCCGCGACGCCGTCATGGGCTCCAGGTTGACGGACAGGTAGGAGTCGCCCCGGAATCTCAGCGTCGTCGTCCCTGTCGGAAGAAATATCTGGCTTCATCTCGTGCAAAAAGGGCTTTCCTATTCTAGGCTTTTCTGCTGCGCCAACAGTAACCTCGCAAAAAAGCCTAGAAAAGGAAACTTACTATGGGGGCATATTAGTCCAAAATATACAACTATACGCAAGTATATGCTGCCATATATCTTCGTCATCGCGCCGGAAGTGATTTGAAATGAGCATAAGGATATAAGCACTTTAATGACGTCACTTCCGGTATGTCTGACCCCCCCCCCCCCTCCCCTCGCCCTATATCGCGATTCCGGTGATGAGTATCCTCTCAAGAATTTATGTTTCGGATGTTATTCCGATCTTTCAGAGTATCCGTTGGGATTGCATGCCCCACGGAAGAGATTTCGACCGGCTTGAAGACTCGCTCTTGCGCCAGTCACTCGAGCATACAGGATTATATTGATGGTGCTTATCTCGTGCAAACGACTTTATCGTGTCTTTGCCCGGCAGACCGCCGTTGGCAAACTCGGTCTTTTCATGTCCAGGGCCGATAGAAAGGAATACGATGAGCCAGACGAAACCAATAAAAAGTCATTCAAATTTGCAGCTATTTACTGCATTGTACAGCTCCCGAGGTATTGTTCTTGGCCGTTCGCTGACTCTATTATGGAGAATCGCAATGTCCATCGTAATGACAATCTGACGTCACCCTCACCCACATATTTCCAGATGTGCTTCATGGGGGATTGGTGAGTGGGGGTGGGGATGGGGATGGGTGGAGAGATTCCCCTCCTTGCGGATTCGAGCTCCCTTATTGGGATTTTTCACATGTAGACCAGCGCTTTACACAGATACATGTCATCCTAACATGAAGGATGAGAAAAGCCAGGCTTGTTTCCTCATCGTTGCTGTTGCGAACCCAATCACTGGGTTCAAACGGCCTGATTGCCCGGTGGCACTCTCGACGGGAGAGTCAGATTATCTCAACGCTGCTTCTCCTATCTCTTTCCTCCCCGCACTCAACATGCTGAGGGGCGAGTAGGGCAGTGTGTACCCAACAACGGCTGGGTGAGTTGCCGGCTGGGATCGAAACCTGGCTTTGCGGGTGGCCCAGAGCGCTTTTTCGCTCCCCCTCGCCATCTGCTCCTTCCCACCCTCACATTCTGGTATTTTCACACGATCGGTAATAGAAGAATTGACTCGATGTGGTCAAAGCTGAGTGGAGACTTGTGCTGCAAAGCCCTACATACTTCTTCGCATTTGTTTGGAGAAGAGAATGTAGAGACAGAATTTTATACAGATTGCATTGGACTCACGTGCTAGTTCGCAGAACTTCCCCTCGTACGGCGAGTTTTTGCAGTCGCAACTGAACCGGCTATACTGATTCACACATTTCCCGCCGTGAAGACACTGTCTCTCCACATCTGGCTCCTGACACCTGCCGCGTTCGATACGTCAACAATAAAGCAACCCGAAGGAACAACAAAATGGAACAACAGAAACAAGGCTCGCATCCCGTGACCGACACGCGACCGACACGCTACCTGTCGATGCATCCGTTCGCGACGACTCCGTGCAGGGTGGTATCCGATATCACGAGGGGAGGCTGCTTCCCGTCCAGGACGACATCACCCAGGCACCCGATGAAATTGGAGGGTGGCAGTCGACTTCTCTTTACCCATTCCTCGCTCATCCCTACGGATTGAAATCCTTTTCATATGTTCTTCTGCTTATATCCGTCGTATTTCGTGCTAGCTCCTCAATGAGCGCTTTTACCAGGAAAATTCCAGACATTGGGCGACATGCACCAGATTCGCTTAACTTTAAACAGATTCGTTTTCATAATGGGCGTCTATGGAAATAAGTTTATCTCGGTTAAACTGATTCCCATAGGGGACCACTGTGAGATCAGATTAGTTTAGCTTAAACAGATTCAGTGCATGTCACCCATTAAATCATCATTGTGAGGCATAGTGATCTAGTTATACTGTAGCTTCAGAAACTGGATCGAATATCTTCCACAGTGGGACTCGATTAGGTTTTTTATCATCTCTCCTATGTCTCTGCTAGCCAATATCAAAGTCACCTTCACTGTGAACCTCAAGGGTGCACAGGGGATAATTTTAAATACACCTTTTTTTTTCTTTTTGGTTTCCTTGGCCCCCTCGAGAAGGAAATCTCTACGGACCTCCAGCTTACTCAATATCGTTTTTTCCCCACAATAAAAGAATTGGATCTCTAAGCCGAGAAGATAGGGAAAAAGATAGCTGACCCCCGAGGAAGAGGAAGGGTGTGTAGTGCTCGATCTTGGCATTCTCGAGCGAGGCGAGCATCCTCTCTCGAGATTGGAGGTCCACCGTCACTTCCAGCATCGGGGTCGAGCCCTTCAGCATCACGGTCACGCTCATATCGTGCCACTGGTCGTCACATAGACCTGCTCCCCCGTCAGATACCACCATTAAAACAAATCAAGTCTAGAAATATGTATAATTATATTAGTTTGCTAATAATTTTTTTAAATATCTAAAAGTCTCAGGAGGGAAGGGGGTATTTTTTCTCGCAGTCGAAAGGGGGTGATTTGATTGATTTTAGCCAGAGGTGGAAAGGAAACAATCAAATTCTGCCGGTGATGGAACTTTAATTTCTTCAGAGACTTCAAGTGGAAAATCATGAGGTGTTTTTAATATCGTATGCATTTCCCCCCTTCCCTCCTGAGACTTTTAGATATTTAAAAAAATTATTAGCAAACTAATATAATTATACATATTTCTAGACTTGATTTGTTTTAATGGTGGTATCTGACGGGGGAGCAGGTCATCGTATGCATTTCCCCCCCCCCCCTCCCCCATATGTAAATATGTAAATTGAGACTACTTTTTGGAATGACTCACCGCTGAACGGGAGCAAGATGGCTTCGGTGTGGTGAAGGAAGGAATGGACGACGGTGACGCCATTCATGTCCAAGTAGGCGTGGGACATATAAGCATAGGAATAGTCGAATTCTCCTTCTCCGTCGGGGAGGATTCCTGGCCCGTCAGTGAGGACGTGGGAGTAGAGTAGGCCTGAGCATTGCTGCGTCCGGAACCGGAAACTGAAGCTCAAAGGACCCCTAAACCCAAAAATGAGAACGTTCTCATTTACCAACGTTTTTTGCTTCGTAATATGTCGTATGGATTTTAAAATGCCCTTTTTCTGGGGGTCGTAGGCATTGGGAAACGGATTATTCAGCGTTGAATGTCCCATTCTGAACTAAAACTGAATAATTACTGATATACTGATATACTTAACACAATCACAGGAAAAGTTAGTATTGGATCCCTCGTGCTTTCAGATCATCAATACGGTGAAAATTTTTGAATATCTAGACATGAAAGCAAGACGCCCGAAAAAGCCTCTTCCTCAGAATGACATCATCCACAGTAATATATCGGTGACGTCTCGATTAATGGATGGAAGCAGCGAAAAATTGTCCACAAAAATGAAGTGCGAGGGGTCAACAATCCATCCCTCCAAGGCAGAGCATCGCTCACCTTTTCCCGAATTGCTTGTCGCCGAGGAGCGCGAAGGAATTGGGTTCGAAGAAGGTGAAGGTCCTCGCAGACTCGCCATCCGAGTCCGCCACCATGGATCCCGACGTGGGTCCCGTGTTCTTCAGGTTTTTCGCTGAAACACGAGGACGTCACCACTGAGCACCTCGGTTTATGAGTGTTGAAAGAAGTTCTGTGCGCCTTCGCTTTTAAAGTTATTTTATCGTTCCCGGTTCGTTTTTCTTTTCCAGTGCGGCCTGCGAGTTGCAAGGGCCCTCCCATAGAAAAATGGAGAAGACGGTCTCCAAAAAGCAGTAATAGTCTCATTATTAAATGAATGCAGCAGGTACGACCTTCTATTATATCTTCAACCCCCGAACGTAAATCACAGAATTCCGCCCTTTATTGAATGTACAGCTCTGGCTGAAGCCGATAAGCGCTTGAGCACCCTACACATGCGTTATGCGTGATTCATGCAGTTGCTCATCGCACGTATTGCGCAGCGACGTGTCGAAAGCACGCAAAAAGCAGCATTATCACCCATTTGATAGAAGTGGCAAACGCGCTGCCTATTGCGCATATTCCTCCTTGCTTCCTGCCCGCAATCTGTCGGAGCCTCAGAAAAAGGTTCTTCGTGGCATCGAGACTCGCTCGTTCCAAAACGCGCGGTCAACCGTGCGTGTTCGCCCCGACACTTCCCCCGTCGGATTCTAGCACGGGAAACTCCCGATTTCAAAACGGCAGTTCAGTCGAAGTTCGGTTCTTGTCCCAGTTCAGACTTTGGTCTGACTGAAGTTCCACTGTGATTTATTAGAAATAAATCCTAACTGGAGCTGAAAATGAAGTAAAAAAATGAACTGCACTGCTACTGGATTGCAGTTTTGAAATCAGCCAGGGTCACGTTTGAAGTCAGATTGATTGGTCTGGGCATTTTTAACAGAGAAAAAGATCATTTCGAATTTTAAATATATAAATTATTTCTACATTTAAAGTTAGATATCTAAAAATTATGCACGAAACCTTGAGATTTCCGAGAATCATTCATGAAAATTGACCTTAAATTGGAAAAATTCTTTCTAAGATGAAATTTCTTGTGAAATATTTTGCAAGCCACATTTAGTTTGCTTTAGTGGCAACTTCGAGTGAAGAGGCTCCAACAGGCACGGTCAAAATCTGTCAGGGCACGAAGTAATTGCCAGCAAGACACGGTAATTTGGGTCAATCAGATAAAAACTGACGTCACAGGAACAGATCGCACTGAAAGCAAAAGTTCCATGACAATCGCCATCGTGGCCAGCTATAGGGAATATGAACATCGGGTAACAATTACATGGAACGTTACACAGAGCCTATACGTTAAAATATAGTACTATGCTGGTACCAGGCAGCACTATCGACCTACCACGCAGTAGTCGGATGCTTCTTGAACTGCGTGACCTGAAATGATAAGTCTCATGAGGTAAATGAAGTAAACGTAAACGGCAGATGCTCAAACTGTGGAATCAGCAGCTTCTCCTTACCTATTCCACGCAATAACAAAACGTTGCTTACTATTTCTGAAAGAAGCACAATAGTTCATTGTTTCATGAAATTGGCAAAACCTTGCGAAATGCGAGTAGCGAGCAATTACACGAATCACGCATAACTTAAGCACTACTGCCAAAAAAAAGTCAAATGCGATAAATCAGAAGCAATCAAGAGAGATGTCCTCATGAGGTCATGCGCTACTATGACAGACGATAGTTGGTGCCTCTGTATGGGTACTACATGCAGACAATATTTGAGCTTGGCTTCAATTTTTTGTGCCAATCGGGAAATCAATCGTGAAACCATGAGAATGGCGTTGGCATCTCTGATTGGTCAAGAATTTGGTTTTCCGGTTTTTGGATGAGGTGAAAACTCGTTTTCACAAAGAAGTCTGGTCTGGGGTCAGACTTCTTTGATGCAACTGAAATGCATCAAGTTGATGCACTATAAATGTTTAGTGCACTCTCAGAGGTGTCTTTATTGACACATGTTCTGTGAGAGATGACGAGAAATCTCTCTTGATAGCATCAGATTTTTCGTACTCGACAATTTCTTCAACAGCAGTGATTCGACCAGATTGAGACAGTCCGATACCTCCACCACACTTCTGGAAGCATTCCTGGAGGGTGGCGAAGTTGTTGGCGTTCCCCCCGCAGCCGCCGTAGATGAACGTCTTGCACTGGGCGACCCGCGCGTCGTAGAAGTATCGCTTTAAGTACGCCCGACATGGTCCCACATCCGGTGGCAGACTACAGGGGTTCTCTCTTCCTTCAGCCGAGAAATCAAAGGGGGGAGGGGCCTCAATACAAATAGGAGACATGGAGCGGTGGAAGTGTGTTAATGAGAGGAAGAGAGTCGAAGAATAAGGTATTTTCAAAAGTGCTTCAAAGTATGAAGGTGCGTGAAATTAATCGGGAGTGATAGATAAGCACGAAAAATGAGGCGGTTGGAGAGAGGACCGACTTATATTATGAGGGCTATTATTCATAGAAATACTATGCCTTTTCGTTTGATCATAGTTTCACTTGTACGCCGTAGATGCAGATCGAATTGACTTGATTTAATATTTAACAACTGGTGTCAATCGTGTCGTCGGGTATGTATGAAGATGCATGACCAAAACCCCATAACTTTGTTTCAAACTGCTGCTAGTATATCTAACGGGAATGCTATTGTTTCAAGTTTAAAAGGGGGAGGAGACGGATATCAACAATGTTAGAACTTCAAACTGCATTGACTGACAGTATTGGGTTGTACTGTGCACAATCCTAGAAACCAGGCATTGTGGCACAGAAATCAGCAGCAGCCACACAATCCAATGGTTTGAAAGCGTACGTCAAGGAGGGGGGAATCCAGTAAAAAGTCATTTCGCCTTATCTCGACATTCAGTAAGATTCGGAACGATTAAAGGAAAAATCTATCGGGGTCCACAAGGTCGAAATAAGGGGAGTATGGCTCCCTTTTCTTCTGGTGCGAATCTTATCCCTCCGCTGGAGCCTCGAGGAAGTATCGACGAGATTCTATCGGGGATACATTTCGTATCAGATGAGGGCTCTGGGCCTGGCGCCGCATCACACGGCCATCCCATGTAGATTCAGACTGAGATTCATGCAAACCTTTTCGCGTTGCATGATTTTTTTCTCTCGAGTGGTTGCATGCGTGAAAGGCATACCGAGCATGAAACATTTCTATTTCCTGCCTCTATCCGACCCAGGGTGATAGGCTAAATTTAAATAGCAAATGCTGCTTCGGTAACTCAATCCGAAATAAACGGAAAAGGTGATTATGATCTCGGTGATGCTACATCGCATTTTCCACGTCTTTGCACATTCCAAGACGTTAATTGCTCTCTATTTCGCCATCTTCTCCTAGGAATACGTTTTTCCCTCAACGAATGTCTGTTAAACAACTTCTACACTGCAAACCTCCGGAAGTTCCTACATAATATTAACACTTCCCATTAACACTTTCTTGAGTACTCTGAATGCGCTATCAGGGGTTTCAGGTTGAATTTATTTATTTCTGCACATAATAGTTAAGCCTTATCTAGGATAAAGTACCCTTACTCCCGCATAAATTATTCAGGATTCGTTTCTTGCACACTGGCAAATAATCTCTGTATTCATAGATATAGGTCCAACTTTAGGTAGCCATTTCTTCGCATCCAGCCTTTTCCTTTAATAATCGAAAAAAAAATTACTTCGAGACGTCATGAATGCCAGAACAGTCCGGCTCGACGGGCCGACCCTATTCCCAACGTAGACAAGTTTTCGAGACAGGTTTCCTCTCTGAGACAGGTTTCAAGGGTATGTGCTGTTTCGACTGAGGTGCAGCTGGGACTAGGCTGGTCTCAAGAGAAACTGAAACTAGTTGCAGCACGTGATTCCACTGAATCGTTGCCTTTCGGATCGTATCTTGCCTCATCGATGTAGATCAGTTGGAGAATTTTGGGAAGAAGAGGTGCTGTAATAGCACTTTGAGGGCCGAGGGAATTTATATTTGCTCTTTCATTGGTGCTCTCTTCGAACGCTACAGATAGTGATTCAAGATAGTGTGTGTGTGCAAGAATCATGTTCATGCCACTGCGACTCGGATGCCTTGTCGCGGTTCTAGGCTTGGGTTTTCTCATTCCTTCTTTTTCTTTGCCGCGAGAAAATGTGCGACATTATTGCGGAATGATATATCTTTTCCGGCGATAACATGGACATGTTGAAAAGGAACCCAGCGTTCATCGTCCTTGCGTGTCTCACCACCGAGACGAGTTAGCACGGCGACGAAAGGCACATATTTACACTTTCGAGGCACTCGAGACGCTGAAGACGAAATGGGTTTATCGGGCTTATCAGCTGGCTTCCTCCTTCCTCAGTCCCTGGGAAATGGGCCAAGAATGCCTATCAGGATCTATTCGTGAGGCCGTGATGAAATTGAATTTATTGCTTATTTTCGGGGAGGGGGGGGGGTTGAGAGGGGGTTGAGGGGGAGGGGCTAAATGTTCCAATAAAAATCTGAATCTAATCTAAATCCAGCCTAATACGCATTAGGTGTCCTTAGCAAGTGCTGCGTGTTACATATTAATACAATCTAAAATCAGTCTGAAAAGAGTCGATTCATCGACGTCGATATCACATTTAAAATTTAGACTTTGCTTAAATTCTGATTAGATATTGGCGAGATTTTCGACTATTGGCGAGGTACATGAAACAAACAAAAAGCGAATGGAATCCGGGTCTTTCCATAAGACCAACCCTGCCTAGGTCCCGAAAAAAAAACTCAGTCGTCTTTCCAAAGAGAAGAAAGAGAGAAAGCGAGAGAGAGAGAGAGAGAGAGAGAGAAGAAGACACTGACGGGTACATGTTCGGAGACAAGAGATCTCGTTGCGGAAATTGTTGGCGTTCCCGGCGCAGCCTCCGTAGGCGAAATAGGCACAGATCCCCAAGGTCTCGTCGTAATAGAAACGGGGCAGGGACGCCGTGCAGGGACCGCGGTCCGGGGCCAGCCCGCAAAAATCTACGTCCCCAGAATCCACATGGGTTTTAAACACGTCATCACGGGAAAGTAGGACACAGACGAGGAAAAAAGAGACGGGAAAGGAACAGATCTGAGAAGAAAATTTCACGGCGTACGACAGAAAAGTCCATCCACCGAGAGGCCCAGCCAGTGCATCGCAGTAATCAATCGTTAAATAAATTCACAGGTTTCATACGTATGCATATACATAAATATAAACATGAATAAATATATTTATATATATGCATCCGTACAATTTGGTAGGAATCACGGAAACAGACCTCTCTTTCCCGGAAACACGCTGGAACGTGATAGGGCGACGTGAAGGAAGAAGAGGACGAGGAAGCACCAGAGTCTCAGTCCGACGTGCCGAATGATCATTTTGCAGTGGATTTGTTCACGCCTCGCGCACGAGGGTAGGGGGTTCCGTCGGTGCACTTCGTCGGCACACGTGCGAACGCTCGCTCGCGAATCTCGCTGCACCCGCGATGGCACGGTAATCACGGAATTCGTGAAATTTACGACCGAACTCCGGGAAAGCCAGGCGCTGACGTGAGGCAATATCACGAAGCATTCCGTGACACAGCTCATGCAGAGTTTTATCTTATCTCGTTGTGCGAGGGCGATGCAGATAGACGTGTGTACTCAGTCCCATGCAGGTCCCCGATTCCCATCCCCGATGCTTACCCCCCCAACCGGTCGGGTCGTCATTCATCGAGGCTTCGTGTATCTTCAGGCTTCAGTATTTATCATGATTCATTCGAAGGAGATTCATCGAGGCCCCTGCATCCGGATCCTCTGACGCATATTTCCGAAGCCGATGCAATCTTTGTGCACGGCGGATATTCATTGGTGAAAGTCCCTTCGTATTCCCACAGATGTCTTCCCTCACCCCGTTCATGATTTCAGCTTTCCAGAGAGAGCCCAACAACTAGCATCAGCTATTATAAAAATAAATAAATAAATAAATTACTGATAGAATGGCCATTAGCCGTTCATTAGCGAGGAATTCTTCCAGAAGCAGCGCTGGTGCTCCTAGTGGCCGAGACACTGCTGGCAAATCTGAGTGTCTTCTTTCTCCTTTTCATCTCTGATTAGAAGAGATGCATTTGGTTACAACTAATCTATCGATCGTTTCCTTCTCAGTTTCTGTCACAGAATTTGGTTCATTTTACAATGGAACATTATCAATCGGCCAATGACAAATTTACACCTTTTTTATTGCTACATAGCTTACATTATTTTTTTCATTCCTCTGTCTTCTTTCTCTCGGAAAGTCTATAGTCCTACACCAGGTTCGATTTTTCCTCCAGATAATCCTGTCCGATGACATTTCCCGCCATTTCATTTTTTTGATCGGACGCATGATATTTTTGCCTACTGACCCCAACGTCCAGCGCTTATGCCGATCGCGGAGCCTTGCGACAAAAGCGTTTGACGGTCCGTGTGACGGTCCATGTGACAGGAGTTCCCTACCCCTCCCCGTTCCCCCAAAAAAGTGCTTAAGCGGAAACCCTTTGACTTTTCAACCGTCACAATTACTAGCACTTTTCCGTACTTACGGACCCGAAACCAGAAAACAGTTATTCTGAGAAAAATTCTTGGCATCGATTCTTCATTCTCGGAATCCGATCGGCGACTTGTTTAATTTGGGCAATAAATATTCAAGCACGTCGTATGTGCTTATGCTAAATCTTGCTGCATTTTCATTTCGTTGCTGTCCTAAAGAAATGGAGAATTAATCATTTTTTACATCTTTCGGAGGCCAATCTGCCTAAATCCTGGAAGATTGAGGAATTGATTTCTTTTTTCTTTCTTTTTTTTTTTACCGGGGATTTTAGACTCTCCGCTTTCTACCGTGAAAGTCACTTTTATTCCTTCATGTTCCTTCTTCAATCCGGAAGCAAGATAGTATTCTTTTTTTAACCGTTCCCTCATGCTGTTGTCTATTCAAGAAGCACCCAGGGTTAAACGGGACAGAAAAGGAGGAAAAAAAATACAGACAGAAAACGAAAAGTCTATCGCCCGAGGGAAGCACACAACCCACTCCCACCCCTATTTCCGTCATTGTATTCTCTCCAATGCTGTCTGGATCCAGAAGACCCTGGTCCTTGTAGATCCCGCTTCGCAACCGACCGAGCCAGGCGTGCATTACCGGGTGACATGCAACTTTTAACTTTAAACCGATTCGTTTTCATGATGGGCGTCTATGGAAATAAGTTTATCTCTGTTATACTAATTCCCATAGGGTACCATTGTGAAATCAGATTAGTTTAGCTTAAACGGATCCGGTACATGTCACCCATCATCCGGGAAAGGCACCCACGCATCGCGACCCCGGGGGGAACCTCGATCGAGTTCCCCGACGAATCCGGGATGAAAACGCAGTTTGTCCTGATGATCTCAGACATGGAGACTGCTTAGACTTTTCCTTTAGACTTTAACCTCGCTTGATATCCCGTGCTTGGCATGCTTTCAGATAGAAAAACATTTGAGTCTTGCAGTAAAAATGCCGCCTCAGTGTCTCATTTGTGAAAATTCAATAATTAATTTTCGCTCTGTCGCGTATCTCTTTCTTTGTTGAAAGTCGGATCTCTCTGCCGAACCCTGTAGAATGACCCGCGTATTTTAAAAATGTACTTTTCAGTACTTTGAATATTGGAACAATCAGAAAGCAATTAACCCCAAACGGCATACCGAAAAAAATCTACGGGTAATTGAAATTTGAAATGGAAAATGAAGTTCTTGGAATTTTCAATCCCTGAGAAGCGCGCTGACCACTCGTACCCCTTGAGGGACAGCGGCCCACTCGCTGCGTGGGCCCCACCTGGTGGGGGAAACGGTCCGGTATCTTTAGGACCATCGAAGCGGGGAAAACGATCACGATCAGCCAATCCACGAAGTGAGTTCTCGACCTTTCAGGCTCATCTGAGAGAAATCCGGTGCCAGGTCGATCCAGGTCGATTTCAGCCGTGTTCGTTCGTTCGTCCGGTCGGGTCGAGTCCATGTCCCGATTGGAGCCACGTCCTTCGGGAATTCGTAACGAGACTGTTGATCTTCGAGGCCTCATCGACGATAAAAAATGATGATACGGAACTATGCAGACGCCAATAGTCACCTCTGCCTCAGGTTGCCTTGGGCATTGGTTCATTTAAGCTCTTTCAGTCATGGTCGATTGAGACTGGACCGAGCCGAAACTGGGATTTTCAAATACACATATCATTGTCGTGCTTGCAGCTCTGACCGCCGAGACATCTGGAACGAACCGTCTGGAACGAGAGATCCAACCCGTGGAAAGAGAATTTTTCTACGCAGGGTGGCTTAAAACCTTTGCCTGAGGCGACAAGACCGGCGAGAATCGGAAACCGCGTCTGCGCGATTTCAAAGGTGTTTCATCATGGTCTCTGTGATGGTCGACGACAGCTGAACCGCAAAATAAAAAAAATGTTGCGTTCTATCATTCCAGACAATCCATTCTCAATTTCTCGGTGCGAAAATGGCTCTGATCCCGATGCTCTATCCGTTCGTCGTCTCGGTCGACTCAAATTCAAGTGGGACGAATCGAGGGACCGCAGTCGAACCTCGACTCGACTGCGACTGAACACAAAGTCGCAATGAACCAATGACGGACACGGACGCGACGATGTCAGGCGGTGGGGTGAATGGGATGAAGCGAGAAAAAATTCGCGATATCCCGCCCGAGGGCTCAACAAAAAAGAGGCGAAGAAAACGGAAAAGCCAATGTCCCGAACCATCGACCGCATTCAGTGTGCCATTTCTTCATTTTTGCTCAGATGCTATCGTGCGAGGCAGGGACTCGCGAACGAATTCCTTCCCGCAATCAACAATGGGCGAGGAACGATAGGCTTCCCCCTTACCCCGAGGAAACCCAGCCCATCAGACGATCACGTGATCGAGGCGAGGCCACCGCAGCAAGTTTTCCCCGTGACGTCACGGGCCCCAAGGCGTTGACCCGTCGGAGGCCCCCTCCCCCGACGCCCGGTCTCATATCACCGCCTGACATCGTCGCGTCTTCATCCTTTTTTCCTCCGGTTTTCTTTCTCTTATTGTAATTAGTGGTTGTTAATTGCGGACTGTTTCCTTCTGTTCCCGGTTTTAATCCGTCGTTTCATCATGTGGTTGTCGAAGCCCAAGGACGCACTGGTGAGTCTCATCCGTACCTGATTTGCACGCGACTCGAGTTTTTTGGCACTCCGAAGAGCGATGCGTTGCGATATCGCAAGTTCAAACTTCATTATTTATTTTCTTCCCAGAATTTAATACCATCGACCGTGTTATGTACCGTTGGGGTTTGAAAAACGCAGCGATGTGCTTAAATCAAACCGACTGACGCAGTCGATTTCCGTGACGATGCGAATCTGTGACTCGACTTTTCGTCGATTTTGCATGCTGCAGACTGTTGCGTAGAACGGAAAAAGCGTTTATCCGAGCGTTGAAATCATTGGTGAAATGAAATTGCACGAGCATGCCTGAGGTGAAAGCATTCGAGGAAATGTTTCATGATTTTTTGGTCCTTTCTGATGTAAGCATTCTTATTCTGACGTTAGAAAATCATCCTTGCCCTAAATTTCTGCAACAATGGTCTCTGCCTCGAACAGCCTTTTCTGGTTTTGTCAATAAAGGCCTTTGGTTATTTTTTTTTCCGGAGTGAGCAAAGAGAGACGGAAATCCGGAAAATAGGGAATACGTTAATTTTGTTTTCGTGTTTCAAGAGAACACATTTTTATATATATTTTTGCATTACTCTAATAGGAGACGTTTTTACTTTGAATTTTAAAAATATAATTTGTATTTTAAAGTGATTTATGATGTAGATATTGTAATATCCATGGTATGAAAATGAAAATGAATTCTCTAAAGAAAAATCTGGAGTGTATTTTTCTACATTGCTCTCAGAATCCATAAACGTACAAATTTAAATTTTCTAACGTGTATATTTATATAAAGTTATTTTTGTATTTTGTCAAAGAAGGAAAAGTGAATGAAAACTTCTCCAGGACTCCTGCAAAACAATAGCCTTTGTTTGCTTGAATAGTCGGACAGCTGCTTTAATGGTGGCCTCTTTCTGCCCGTCCCAAATCTGGGTTTCCCTCTTCCGGATTTCCTTTTTCCGGATCTCCCTTTCCCGAGTTTTTTTTTGTTCCTGTTACTTTTCCTCCTCTTCCCCCCCCCCCCCCCCCCCCCCCCCCCCCCCCCCCCCCNCCCTTTTCATCCGTGTATTCTGTCGTTTCCCCCCCCCCCCCCCCCCCCCACCTCCCCCCTCATGTTGCGTCGTTAGGAGAACCTGAAGAGTGTATAAAACGAGTAGATTTGGTTGGCCTTTCTCATCTCGTATATATTTTTTGCATTCGGGGCCTCGGCTTTCAACAGAAGCGAATAAAACGTCCCCCAGAATTTATTACGACGATTCCAAACCCATCGTAGCCGTTGTTGGCGACTCGTTCCAGGACCTGCTTCGACCCGCGGAGGACCCCGGTCCCCAGCCCCGAATGCAGCGCTACGGCGAGGACCCCGAGGGCGGGGGCCTCAACTGGGAGACCCTGCTCCGGCCGAGGACGGATTCCCTCCTGGGCAGCGGGGGACTCGAGCTCAACAGCCTCAACGGGGACTATCTCCATCCCAGGACTCAGGGTTCGGGCATTTTGTACTCTCTCGGGAAAAAAAATATACAGGGTGTTCGAAAAGTCACTGTTCAGTGGAATTCATATATTTTGTTGCATGTATTTAGTATTGTACTGCGTATCACATGTTATTGCATCATCGAAGACATGAATTTCCACTCAATACTTCATCAAATATTAGCACCATCCCCGATTCACATAATTTATTGTCCTGTAATTCCTAGCAATAGTGAGGCCTCCTACGTCATGTGAATTCTACTGCACAGTGACTTTTCGAGCACCCTCTGACCCCTCTGGGGAAAGTTTTTCTTTTACTGTCTGCACGTGCTGATCCGAGTTTTTCTTTTCACTCCCTCAAAGGAATAAGAAAAAGTGCATGATTGCAACACTCGTACAAATGGGGTTGCGCTTTCAATATGCTATTCTTTACATTTAAAGCTATTTTCGTTCTAGATATATCAACTTAGTTTTAAAAAAAATAAAACAGGAATGTCAGTGGAAAGCTTCTTTCAACAATGGAGGTGTGGTAGCTCCATGCACTGGTGGACGCATAGGGACTTGTCGCACATTTAACGCGCTGCTTGCTTGCTTCGGGCCCATGCATGAGTGGGTGCACACGTGACACACTGGTCTTTCCAAAAAATTCTGTCTTCAGTTTCTGATAGGTAGTAGTCAGGGAATGAACTTTTTCTCACATTTTAGCATACTTAATGTACGAAACAGCATGATCTCAGAAGTGTTAGGGACCAGTTCATCTTCTGGGATACTTTCTTGTAATGTTGGTTTGTCTCCTGCACCAACTTTTCGCAGTTTTGATGTAAAAAGTTCAGAAATAAATATTGTTCTTGCAGTACAATTTGAGTCAAAGGATGATTCCACATCTTAAGAAAATCCCAGGAAACGAAGGTCATCATTTGAAGCATTATTCAAGTCAAAATCTAAGTCGGAATGTAGCAAATCTTCAATTACCTCTATCGATAGCTTGCGGCGAGTCATATTTACTAGACTGTAGTTGAATAGTTGATTAGAAGTTACCACAATACCCCACATGACTAGGATTTGAAATGTGACGTCAGCGCCTGGCAACGTGTCAGGACAGGTGCGGGATAGTAACGAGAAAACGCGAAACGAGATATCTCGTGCGTGGGTAAGAGCAAGGCCATGCGGGAACACGAGATATCTCGGGCGTGGACCGCAAAGGGTTAAGAACAGTTTTTTTTTTTGCGTTTCAGGCTTTGCTCAGAAGAACGACTTGAACGGTTCATTGCCTTCGGTTCTCGAGCGACAACTTGTACGTTGTCAAATTTAAAGATTTCATTTAGATTTGCATTCATGAATTCTTCGTTTTCGCCTAACGTTTATTTTTGTCCGAGACTGTTCTATTGAAGTTCTTTCATCTATTCGCTTTATGTAGTAATGTGGAAACCAATTTTCAAAGGTTTCCCCTTCAACCCCAACCTCACTTCCCCTCCCCCCTTCTCTATAGAACTCACTAACGTTAGGCCAAGGCTTACCTTTTTTCGTTCGAAATAAACTCAATCCACTCAAGTGGTGGCCACTTCCAATACCATTCACCCAGTGCCAGATTAAGGGGGGGGGGGGGGGGATGTCTGGCAGCACGCATTAACATCATATAGTTGCTCTTAAGATCTAATGTACACTTCTTCGTGTCATCTGCATCATCACCATCATAATTGTCATCATGATCATCACATGACTTGCATACTTTCCCCCCCCCCCTCTTATGAAAGAAAAATTTTCCGTCACTGCTTTCCACACTTCAGCGACCGACGACGATTTATATGCTGCCGGAGAAAATATTTTAAAAAAATTACTCCCGCATAATTGAATAGTAAGAAATTGGACAGCAGGCCCCGTCACATTCCTTGCACCAGAGCCCGTGCCAAACACGCTACGCCACTGGTTGCGGGAAGGGGTTGAAGAAAGGTAATTGGGCTTACCGCCCCTATTGATATGTGTGATATGGTAATTGAAGCTTTATGATTGAGTAATAGACTTATTTCGTGGCTTATCAGATGAATTTCTTGAATTAGTTCAGAAATACCAAACCTCATTCCGCTCTCTTTCCCACAGAGCCGTTGACGATCGGAGATCTATTGAAGATGGCCGGCGGAGGCGGATCGGACGGAGAGGCCCTGACCCCGTTGCGCACACCGAAGGCGGCGCCCAGGGCCACCCTTGGCAGCACGTCCTCGTCCTCGGGCTTCTCCTCGTGCAATCATTCCTCGCCGGACTCTATTTGGACGCCCTCCGCCCAGGTCTGTTTCATTTCGTGGCGGGACTTTTGAAATTTTTTTTTGCTTTGAGGAGCGTCTCGTACGTTTCGGTAGTGCCTTGGGAAAATGATTTTAATAAGTTCGAGATATTTTTTTTTTTAGGTCAGAAGCGTTATGGTTGAGTTTTCTTTTGGCTTATTCTTTTTCAGAGCGTGGGTCGATTCGGGTCAAGCACGAACGAGGTGTCACGTTCCCTGGCCCACCTCTTCGGCTCGGATTCGCCCCACGAGGGCCATGGCTTTCGAACGAATTCCTTCTCCTCTGGCTCCCATCTCAGGTTCGTGCAGGACGCAGAAGGCCTTCAGATATTTAAATATTTTTTACACGTCTTTTTTCCCCCCGTTTTATCTTTATTCGTTTTTTTTTTTTTTAGAATGAGCTGCCCTTGTTCTCTGAAGGGCAAAAAAAAAAACATACACATAACTCACTATTTAGTCGCATGACCGTGCGACATAGCGGAATTGCGTCGAATTCACAGCGCGAGCCGATGTCCCCGCGAGTGACTCGTTCGATCTGCCACAGTGACAGCGGATCGGGGAGCCCGCCGTACCTCCGCGGGCTGGGACCGGGCGGAGGCGGCGGGGGCGGAGGCTGCCTCGGGGGCATGATGGGGGAGCCGGGGGGAGGGGGCGGGAGGAGCACGAGCCCGGACAGCGGGCCCGGGAGCTTCTCGGGGTCCCGCGGGTCCTCGCCCATCAAGTCGCCCTCACGCGGGGATGGCATGCTGGCTGATCTCATGGTATGGCCTTTTTTTTTTTTTTTACATTTCCTCCTTGTGCTCTTTTTTTCAATTTTCATGAGTGAATTGTTAAGAGGTAGCACTGAAGTAGCGATCGAGTGAAGCGTTCGTCAGTTCGCTTTGCCGTGCTGGAGACCTTGTTTTTTTTTTTCTTGGCAAGCTATGCGTTGTATAAATTCCTTTCATGTCTATTCCTTGCCTGTGCCAAATCTGTTTCACCTAATTAATGAATGGGCCAGAAAGAGGCGAGGAACGGACGCGCATGTGCGAGTTAGATAGGACTCCTGATTTTTTAAATATGTAGATTGATCTCTTGTGAATTGGAAAAATAAGTCCCAGGAAAAAAGAAGAGGAATCGCATGATCATTGAATGCAATACATTCCCAAGTATGCGAATTAACAATTCTCTAATCGTTGGCAAAAATCTTGTGGGGAGAGGCATAAATGCAGTGTAGAAATCTCACGATTAATCATAAATTTCTTCTTGTCGCAGAATTCCCTGTCGCTGAACGGGTCGGGAAGCGCCAACGCCGGGGTGGCACCCCTGGGCGCGTCGGCCATCACGAACCACCTGCTTCCGGGGGGCCTGAGCGGGGGACAGGGGCTGGGGTCGTCCCCGACGGACCTGACGCCATTCCAGCTGGTGTCGCTGCAGAGGGGAGGGAACTCGCCGTCGCCGCTTTTTCCCCTGGGGGGGGCGCTGCTCCAGGGAGCGGACCCGAAGTCCTTGGAGATGGCTGCGAAGTTCCACCGTTGTGCTGCGAGTGAGTTTTGCGGGTCTGTCTTTGTGTGGAATTGCGGCGACTTTGTGCCGTGGCGGCGTTCTCTGATGAATGCGGGCGTTGGCCTCGTCTGGAGCGAACTGATTTTTTTTTTCTCCCTCCCCCGGAAGAGTTGTGAATTGCCCTGGGCGTGCAGGTGTTGAGATAAGGGGTGCAGGCACTCCCGAACAAACACACGCCTGCAGTCGAGCGATAATGAACTTGCCGATACAACCGCCGGCGACACTCGAACCTCGGGAACTCAGTAGGCTGGGATATCAGTGCGAATGCAAACGCGCAACCCTTTTATTATAAAAAGAAGACTCCATGTGGTGATGAGAGGGGAAGCTGAAAGACCTAGACTTTGACCGTGAAATAGAGCGACCTTCCACAATTTACGGTTCCTTGGGTCGAGAGATATTCCATTCCGTAGCGGAACGCATGAATGGGCCCTTGGTTCCCTGTAGTTCAAGACTTGTACACGAAGGTAGACCGTCTCCTCGTTCACGGCTCCTATCGAGAAAGTACGAGTCCTTATTGCAGCAAATGAGCAGTGAGAAAAAGAGCCATGAAGAGATCAAAGAGTACCAGTAGATAATGGAGACGAAAGTTACGATGAAACTTTTTTTTATTAACTTTAATTGCTTCCTAATGAGAGACTGGTCCCTTCTCCACCGATTCAAGTTTCTCGATGGCATATCCTTAATTTTTTTGGACGAGCTGAATCGAGGCAAAAAATAACTTTTAATCGAGCACTCTATTATATTGCGGTGTGGCCGCCCTGGATCCTCGGCGGGGACTCTGTTAATCCCATTTCCTAAGACCGACGGTTCTGTGACTTCTATCTTGAGTCGTCTGAGAAGGGGGTCGGTTGCGCTTCCTCTAGCTGAGCTGTACAACGCGACGTTCACGTGGTCCGGGGCGCTGCCGCCGAGGCTCCACAAGAATCCGGTGTATTCGCCCAAGGTGTTCCTCGGCGGGGTCCCGTGGGACATCACGGAGCAGAGCCTACTCAACGCCTTCAAGCTCTTCGGTCCCCTCAAAGTGGAATGGCCCGGCAAGGAGAAGTCCGTCAGTCCCTTGGGTCTCGAGGCGTGGGTGGTTCCCAGCATTCATGTCTTGTTTTCCGGCAGTGCTCCGTCGCAGCCGAAGGGGTACGTGTACATCCTGTTCGAATCGGACCAGCACGTGAAGGCGTTGCTGCAGGCTTGCACCCACGACTACAGCAGCGGGGGGAAGTATTATTACAAGATCTCGAGTCGGCGGCTTCGTTCCAAGGAGGTATGTGCCCTGGGATCGGAAACTTGAAAGTTAGGGCTTTTCTTACTGAATTCAATATTCATCGTGTTATTGGGCGGAATTACTTTATTGGATATACATTTTAAAAATTTACACCCCAGGTGCAGGTGATCCCGTGGGCCATCTCGGACTCGAACTTCGTCCGTTCCCCCTCGCCGCGGCTGGACCCGGCGAAGACGGTGTTCGTGGGGGCCCTGCACGGCATGCTGACGGCCGAGGCCCTGGCCATCATCATGAACGACCTCTTCAGTGGGGTCCTCTACGCCGGGATCGACACGGACAAGTACAAGTACCCGATCGGATCCGGGCGGGTCACGTTCAACAACCACAAGAGTTACATGCAGGCCGTCGCGGCCGCCTTCATCGAGATCAAGACTCCCTCCTTCACCAAGAAGGTAAAAAGGGGGGGAATTTTTTTCCGATTTGCATTTTATATTCGAGCGGCTTTCCTGCGAATCCGTGCAGTCTGGTGGGTGGGGTTCATTTAATACGAGCTATTTCTCCTTGGGATTATTTATTCAACGCAAGCTGTGCTTTCTTGAATATAAACCGACAATGAAGAAAAGGTTCATGCTGCTGAATAGTTGAAGCTTGAAGGAGAAACTTTATCACGGGACCACTAGGGATCCTTGGGAGTTGAACTTTGCTTTAATGAATGGACGGAAGGAGGATGTATCCCTTTCAGCACCTTGAGTTTTCGGAAATTTCAAAGAAACCCTTTTTCGACACGTGTCGAAAAGGGTTTCTTTGTGTCTCTGGGAACTGTACGAATACAAGTATGTACAATCGATGATTCAATTTAGTTTTTTCACTTATCATTTAAAAACTTGACTTTGACACTCATGCATGAGGAACATTCCAAACCTGAGCGTCTGGGTCAAGAGAAAAAACACTAACTACTACTGCTGAAGTAAGAGGTGGCAATTTGGGGCTTGAATCATAAGCCAAAGTTTCCCAACATTGATTTACACCAAGCCGATAATTTGAGATCCTGATTAATATCGATTTAAATTGCTTGGCCGAAAGTACCAGGCACATTAGGTGATGCATGAATAAATCAAATGTGTGCTTTTCCAGCTTTGAAGTGCTAATGAATAGGAAGTAATTGTGACCACGGCTCCTTGATTTCAATACGAAGCTGAAGTTCTGAGTTCTGGCGGGAAATGGTGCAAGGGTTCTCTTGATCTGACCGCCACAGGTGCAGGTGGACCCGTACTTGGAGGACTCCCTGTGCTCTGTGTGCGGGACGATGCAGGGGCCGTACTTCTGCAGGGACATCACGTGCTTCAAGTACTTCTGCCGCTCGTGCTGGCAGTGGCAGCACAGCCTGGAGTCGCTGCGGCACCACTTGCCGCTGATGAAGTCCACCAGGGGAACTTCGTCTGCCTCACCTCAGAGGCCCAAGTGAACGTCAATGGATACCCAGTGAACCCTCCCAGGTAAGTTTAGGTTCGTGATGGGGGTGGGGGGATGATGAAGTAGGAAGATCCGTGGGAATTAAGTCTTGTTGACAGGTCTTACCATTGAGGGGATCCGCGGATGGAATGGTGTTGTGTTTTAAAAATGGGGTTTTGTGCCTGAGTTGCACGGATACTGAGGATTGAAAATTTTCTTGCAGAATTTCGGACCAGTGGACCGTCGGGGAGAACCAGTGGATCGTTTTTTTGTATATATCAAAGTCATTTAGAGAGACAAGTCTTTATTTTATGCTTATATTGGGTTGTCCTCTGCTTTTTCTTCTCGACTTTGTTTTCCTTGTCTCTCGTCGTCTTACCTGTTTCCTCTGGATGAAACCGGGGCCTTTAGCTTAGTTCTTTATCATCCGTCAGAGAAGACTGTGTTTTTTTTTCTATCTGTCCGATTTCCATTTTTGGTCTTTGTAAGTACCGGAAGAAAGGCCTATTTTTTTTAAGTTCCGCAAGATCACAGGATCTCGTCGCAGCAAATCATTCATGTCACCCAGGATTTTCCTCTGCAGTTGCAACGTTGGCGAGATTTTTCAACATAGTTTTTATGATTTTGAGTCACTTTTTCATCCGAAACTGCCGAATTTCATGTCCCAAGCCAATCGGTTCCATCGTGCCCCATTTTCCTCTTATCGTCCCTGATTTACACTGGTGAGACTTTTTTTCCTCTGAAGAATGCTTTTGGAAGCCTGCATCTCCAGGGAAAGCCTTTTTAGGCTATTTATCCCCAGGTCCTGTGACTTGCTCTGTACATATATATTCGTGGAATGGGCGGTGATTTTTGGGATGTTTTGGGTCGTGGGTGAGGGGATTTATTTTTCTAAGAGGCTATGAGCATTCAGATATTTTCTCATTACGTTTTTGTTGTGTTAATAAAAATCTGAATTGTTCTCTCAGGTCTCTGCTTTCGATGTTACGTAACGCAAATAAACAGAGTATGCTATTCGCGTTTCGTCTGACCGACCAGTCGGAAGTGGATCGTGAAAAATGATCTGCATTATCTGGTCTCTCTACGGTACATCTCCTTCGGACGTGGCTCTAAGTGCTCGTCCGTCCCGACGGGATGAAAAATTGTGACATGGTTCCACGACTCCGCATCTTTCGGTGATCGATTGCCGGCCGAGATTGTGGCACGAAATGCGGAATGATCACTCGTCGTTTCGTTCGTAAAGCAGCTTATCCTCGGAGTTCATGATTGCTACATTCTCACTGCGAAAAGGTGTGACCGAGTCGGCATGTCTCAATTTTCCACTCGACATTCAATTTGTGAATTTTATCAACTCGCCTCGTTGATCATTTAGGTTCTGTTGATAAAGGTGGTTTTAGAAGATACTCCACCAGTAAGACTGATACTCTCACCTGCCAGTACTCCACAAATAGACTTGCGAGTTCTTTTGGTTAAAAGAAGAATCGTGTGCGATCGCGATGTGCACAACAAGGAATCAAAAAGCAGTGTCCCAAGCCAGGTGAAGTGGTTCTCATTCGTGTCGTAATACCTCTTTCAAATTTTCAGAAAATCGAGTACGCTGTGCCCACATGCACGTCCTCATCGGTAACGTTGCAACACTTGTCGAAGCAACTCAAGGTCGTACTATCGACATGCAGCTGCATGCAATGAAAATTTATTCCACAAGGGGTCACCGTCTTCCCAACCTTATCCATGGATATGACGTTTCAACGTGTACAGCATAAATTTGAAAATGTAAATTTGAACAAGAGCTCGAAGGTCTCTGATGTATACTCATTCTATTCTCGCCCATATTCAAGTATGTGCGAGTCATTTTCAGCTAAGACAGACAAATTGCCAAAGTTATGAATTTAGGGCTCACCTTAGTCTCCGTTCTAAATGGCGACGCGGAGGGATAGCCAATCACAGCCTGAACTCGAAAGCTGCGCAACAGTAATTACAAAATGTGAAGGCTTGCTGAACTTTAATTGTCTTGCATCTATTTCGGATTCGAACCTTGACCTTTAATCTAGTTCATAGATAAAAGGTTTCGTTGAAGAGGTATTGGAATGGAAATCCTATTGACTGCCAGGCCGAAGTCAGTGCAGAAATTCGGCCTGGTTCCTTATCACAGCATTGTCCAGGAGTTTGATTTCTTGAAGCGGTCGTCTCACGCTTTTCCGTAGTTTTGCTTGGGATCTTAAAAATTTCGCTTCTTGACGTGTATCAGGGTATGATACACGATGCATCACGTCCTGTTCCCTCGAACAGAATCTTTGAATGCCTCAATCGGGAATTTTGTTGACCGAACCAACCATCTCCGCTGCAGCAGAAATGCGTCTAAATACTTGAACTACTTCCGTTTCGAGTGCCTAGGCGATGAGAGCCGATAAGCCCCGAGAGTGAACACTTTGAAGCGGTGATCACATCCAGCAAGGAGCCATTCCTGTTAGCCCGTCATCACATCCAGCAAGGAGCCATTCCTGAGCCCGTCATGAAACCAAGCAGGTAGTCTCTTGGGGCAAGAACATTTATCGCTCTGCGCCGCATCTTATCAAACCCATTCCGGCCTATAATTCCAGTCAGCACCTGGCTGCAATGGGAACCTGGAAATAATGGGAGCCTGGAGGTAATGAGAATCTGGATGTAATAGGAGCCTGGATGTAATGAGAAACTGAATGTAATGAGAACCTAGCTGTAATGGCTCTGTTATCAGATACATTCCTCGTATTTTCCGGCGAAACATGTGAGAATGTGTTCTCGATGGTTGTCGTCGCCTTTCGGAGCAGGTTCTTCAATATGTCTCTTTAGTCGTGCTAATTTTGGAGTGAGGAGTGTTCTCGATTCCGGTTCTCGGAATACCGGGCCAATGAGATCCAAGGGAGGATGCTGGGCCAATAAGATCCACGGGTCAATCGGATCCAAGAGAGGATACCGGACCAATGAAAGCGGTTTCCCCAAGAGATAGGTAGAGAGGGGGAAGAGGAGAGAGAGAGGAGACCCTTACGAAAAATCCCCCCTGTAGTCCACCGGGGGATTATCCAAATCCTCCGAGGAATCCGCATGTAGACTAAGGAATAACCATGTGGAATAGTGTGGACTTAATGGCCCGTATGCTAAGAACCTATCACATGATAGCCTATTACATGGTGGCTATCATGATAGGTATCAGGCGATAGGTCTATTATTTGCTCAGTTCCGTATGCAAGAACAAATTATAGGTATCCATCGTGAGGCCTATTATGATAGGTATCTTTATACTTATCATGATAGGTATTCGTGAATCTTCCTGATGAAAACCTCGTATCCATCGTCCCCCGCCCAGGAACATTGCCATGTGTATCTTCTCACATGACTGACCAGAGTGTTGTGTGATGATTTAACTGTATTAATCTGACCCCGTTTACCGGACTAGTGCTTGAATTCCGACTGCCGTGGCTTGATACAAATAATTCTACGGGATTTAATCTATCTCAGAGTAACTGCGCTCAGCACAAGTTGCGACGGTTCACATAATTAATTGGGTTAATAAAACGCACAGCAATCCACCCAGGTAGCTCGTTAAAAGCAGAATAAACAAGCTCTGGATCATAATAGATTGAAGCGATTCTTATATTAATACTGTGACGGTCTTGGCGGCCTATCTCGTCAGGTACCCGCCCGGAGTACTGAATCCGGAGTCGTGCGGGGTACTGGCGGGGGGTACTGGTGCGGGGTACTGGACTGGCGAGGTCCGTCCTCCAGTCCGCGGACCGGATGCCGACACTTGTGGTAGCTGTGGCCGTAAAGGAGGCCTTGGGGGCGAACCCGACGAAAACTCAGGAGCGCGGATGCAACCAAACTTTACTGTGAAACACTGGGTTCAGCAACACAACTTATTTTCTCTACCAGACCAATCGGGGCAATCCGGCCCGTCGCACAGCAAATGAATGTAACAGCCAAGAAAGCTTAGTACACATGAACCGAATGTCGACCGCGATTGCCAGACGCGTACTGGGACACAGGGGACAGGGACAATACCCGAGCCGGGCAAGTTTACCGTCTGGACGGTGATTCGGCACGAGGACGTAGAGGGTACGGAACCTCGTTGCCTCGGTTTGCGAATGCGATCCTGAGCTCTCCACAGCTCCCAGAAACAAGGTCCTGCTCGGGTAGTCATGCCCGCTCGGCTCAACCTCCCTAGGGGGTGTACACTATTCCCTCGCTCTTAACTTCTAATCAACTTCTTTCAGGATACCGGTGGAAACATTCTTGACTCCAGACATAAGGGTGGTACACGGGGACCCATCCTTCCCTCCACACATTAGATATTTAGACATAATAAGTCACCGATTTAAGTGGTGGTAGCGGCACCAGAGGCGCCATTTCACGTCAATCCGAGAAAATACACTCATTCGGGACTCTGGACTATGGATTAAAGCAAAAAAAAAGTACATTATATACAACATCGTGACAATACTTATTATGATACCCTATCATGATAGGTATAACATGTTTCTGCATACGGCCAACCTATCAAACTTATCATGTGATATCCCCCCAAAAATAGCTATTTTATCGGTTTTATACGTTCTTGCATACCAGCCATAGTCGGGAATGTCGGGAATCCATGAGTTCTGTCAGCACTTGAACATTCTATGCGGTAGCCGCTCTCTCTCCATTCTCGAGAGCGAATCCAGCAGTCGCGAAGGCTCGAAAGAAACTGCTCGCTCTCGAGCGAGACGGAGACACAACCTATGGAAGACATTCACGAATTCTGGGTTGGTCTAGGCTAAGCGTGTAGCATATTCGGATAGTCACGAGTTCAGTCAGCGGACCCATTAACACTCTGCGCAGCAGCCACCGACATTATACGTCTTGCGCATCCCCCTTCCTCTCATTCACGGGGTTTTCACGCCTACGATACGGACGTTTATCGAGCGGCACTCTCATCCCTCGTCGATCTCGACGATGTGCGTATCGTCGGTGAAGTCCATCTCCACCACTTTTCATGTAGGCATATGAGTGAAATACACGCTAGAGAAACGGGATGGTTTTAACGCGGCCGACGGCATCTTTCCGATCCGGGAGTTTCTGTTCCATACAAGTGGGATCCAGCCGTTTTCACCTTCGGGAGTCACTCTCCTTGTGAGAATGCCGATCGATAAAAGGATCTGATTGATAAAGGGTTCGAGATGCCGATAAATCTACGATCTGATGATGAAATGATGAGATCTCATCCCGGCGAGGAAGTCATCCTTCCATAGGGGATGATAGGGGACAACAAGTGCATTACGCGGGGACGTTTTACACGTCCCTGCTGAGAAGTCCGTATCGGGTTCCCGTGTCTGTATCGGGGTGTGATGATCATAGACGATCATAGACGATCGTGACTGACTGACGCTAATTCTAACCATGTTCAAGAGAAGTTAGAAATCTGAAACTTGGTACACATGTACCTTTTGTGATGCAGAGTTCGGAAAAAATCCGACTCTGGAGGTACATGCCCTGGGGGTACACATTTTGGGTGGAGAAGTTTTCATAGATATGTATTGTGACTGATTAGGATGCCATCAAGAGGGTTGACTTGATGACATCAAGAGGGTTGACTTGATGACATCAAGAGGGTTGACTTGATGACATCAAGAGGGTTGACTTGATGACATCAAGAGGGTTGACTTGATGACATCAAGAGGGTTGACTTGATGACATCAAGAGGGTTGACTTGATGACATCAAGAGGGTTGACTTGATGACATCAAGAGGGTTGACTTGATGACATCAAGAGGGTTGACTTGATGTCCTGGGTTCGGTAGTGTAGTGGTAGCACACCTGACTGGCAATCAGGAGGCTCTGGTTCAATTCCTGCCCATTCCTTCGCTTTCGGCATCTTATACAATCCAAGACGCGTAACTCATTCCCCCTCCGCAACGTTAATTTTGCTTTTGTAAAATTTTAGATGGATGCCCTGTGGTGGCTTATTTTTAGGGGCCGACGTTATTCAAGAAATTTCTTTTTTTGCCCTAGTGTATTTAGCTGGTGTGGAAAGATGAAACTTGGTATGTAACTTCCTATTGGGATGCTGCGTGCAGAGAAATTCAGACATTGGAAGTAAATGCCCCGGGGGCACACATTTCAACGGGAGATGTTTTCATATAATTTTTTTTTCATCAGTTAAACTGATGAACATGGAAAGGTGAAACTTTGCATGAATGTGACTACTGATACTAGGAGTTAAAGAAAAATGCGGGAAAATGGAAATGGAAAGGTGAAACTTGGCACACGTATAAGTGACATGACATGATTGAGTTGAGGGAATATTCAGCATTCATGGTGCATCCCCTCCGGGCATAGCTTTTGGGTGGGTCGGCTTTTCCAAACACGTTTTTTCACCGGCGAAAAGGGCAAACGTATAAGGCTGAAACTTTGTGGGCATGCAGTTCTCTGAGGATTGATTTCAGTAAAAAAAAAAAAGAAGGTACTTTTCGGTTAAAACGCCTCAGGGCACAAATATTGCAAATGGCGCATTTTCTGGAATTTTCTGATACAGCAAAACAGAGGGCGCTAGATAGCTTAATCTTGGCAAAGAAGAACCTGATGGATGGCTGAGTAAAAAAAAATTCTGCTTTTATTATATTAGGTTGGAAAGAAAGTCTTGCAACACTATGCGCAAATTTTTCAAAATGTTATAACTTTATTGAAATGCAATTCCAGTCTACAATGTAATGACCATTGTTGTCCATGACATGTTCCCAACGCACGGGTAACTGCTCGATGCCCTTCGCCCAGAACTCTGGAAGAAAGTGTTGCAAGACTTTCTTTCCAACCCAATATGTGGAATATCGTGACTACCTGACTGACTAAGTAGCTATTCGCCTGCTGAGTTCATGAAAAATTGTATTGATACTTTGGTGATACATGCCATAGGGGCACACCTTTTTGGGGGTACATATTTTCAAATAGTTCTCTCAGCTTCAATCACACGGAGACACATGGAAAGCTGAAACCTGGCAAGAACGTGACTGCCGGCGCACTGAGCTCAGGAAAAATGTCAAATTTCCAAAATATTGGAATTTTTGGGAGGATATTTCTTGGGGACGTTACGTTTTCAAAGAATGTTTCATGTCCTAGCGAATCGGGCAGAAATAGAAAAGTAGCAGCTGGAGCACGCATAACGGACGTGATGCTGATTTAAGGAAAAATTCAACTTTTGTTGTGCGTCTCCTCAGAGCACAGCTTTTCTAAACACATTTTTTTCCCGCCAGCAAAAAGGGGGAACGTATAAGGCTGAAACTGGGTGGCATGGAGTTCCCTGAGTCTACATTTAAAAAGAAAAAAAAATTCGTTACAACCCATCAGGGCACTTTTTTTAAGNATATCATAATCACAACTTCTATATCTACATTTCAGAAGAAAAAAAAATTCGTTACAACCCATCAGGGCACTTTTTTTAAGTCCCATTTTCCTGAATTTTTCTTTGATCCAACGAAACAGAGACTGGAAATTTAAACTTCCCTCAGGAGTACCTGTTTGATGGCTGAGTACAGAAAAATTCCGACTTTTGAAATATGTCCCCTTAGCATAGATTATATGAGGAAAGTATTTCAAAATGTATTCTCTTACCCTTGCAAAAAGGGACACATGAAAAGATTTCAAGTTTGGAACTGTAGATATAGAAGTTGTGATTATGATATTTAAAAAATCAATAATTTATTCCCCATATGTCACATATTTTAATGTGGACCTACTTTAAATACGTGTTTGCATTTCGTAAAGAATACGTGAATTAATCATTATCCAAGATAATGGAGCGCCGAAGGTGCGACCATAAACTCGCTAGTAATATATATATTTAGATAAAAACTTTTATCTAGTAGGGTTGTTCTGTTATTTGTGTCATTGTACCTCTTCGGAGACAGTAAGGGAGTGGACCATAAATGGACTCTTAGACACGAATGAGATGGGTGCGGTCGATTGTCCTCCTTCCACGACCGTGAGGTCGCTCATATGTAAACGCTGGGGAACTGACCGCTCCGGGAATCGGTCATTCGGGGAACTGTCCTGTTAGGGGATTGACCAAAGGGAAAATAACCATTCGGGGAATTGATCGTCGGGGAATTTACCGTCGAGGAATCGACCGGACACCCAGTATTACACCACTGCACCTGCACTGTGCGGCTGCACCTTCTCAGCTACGCGCGGCCTAGGAAGCCTGTGCTTTCGGAGGTGGTTTATGATTCCAAGTTCAAGGTTTCAAGGATACAAAGCCTTCTTTGGTGGTGTGCGTGACCTCGACTCGGGAAATGGACAAAATTGGCTCTCGACGCCAAAACCTTGGCCCGTGGGTCGACGAGGATCCTCTCCGTATTTTCACACCCCCGGCACGATGCGGAATAGGAGGTATGCGAAGAGTGTGAAGGAATCTGAATCGGAGTTCCACCGCGCATGCGCAACAGTTCTTATTCCGTCGCATGCCTCTATTGCGTTGCAGTTACCCGGCGCTGAGGGGGGGTGGAACACGTGTGCTTCCGAGGTGTGCTTCGTATGAGCTCGTGCCCACGTTCACACGATTATATTCATCGGTCAGTGCTTTGATCGTGCGAGTCAAGCAAGTCCCTAACGCCAAGTGTCCGCCCCCCCCCCCCCCCCCCCCCCCCCCCCCCCCCCCCATTAAAACGTTTCTCATGAATGAATTCTTGTTCTTCTCTCGGAATTCTTAATTGAAGGCGGTCGGGCTCCCCCTCAGGTCTTTACTTCACGCCATGATGGTTCCTTCCAGCTGTCAATAGCCCCAAGGGCCCCCCCCCCCCCCCCCCCCTCCCGCGGCTGACCACGGGGCAGTGCCGAGTCGGATTCCGCCTCGTCGAGCGTGCCTGTGAGGTCCTCGAATCGTGGACTCGATTGCGCTCCTGCATCGCATCGTGGCGGCTGGAATCTCCACCTATGCATAATATATCTATACCCTGCCTCTCACTGTGGAAGAGGAAGGTTTTGCTCGTTCGCTTCGTTCGATCCAGATCGATGGAATTATCGGTTACTTCCGCAAATTCACTCGTCTATTATTTGAGTCGTACTCTCCGCGATTTTGCCGCTCGTGAGGCGTTCTCATCGATCACGTTATGGATCTGCCTAGCTGTGCGTTGTCACGGCAATCCGGTCGTCGATGGTAGATAGCGGCGCCGAGAATCAGACGGAGGGGAAAGGCGCGACTTGGAGCTTTTGGCTTATCAGGAGTCGATTGTACCCATGGAGATCGGGGGTAGGGGGGGGGGGAAGGTGGGTGGAAGGTGAGTGGAAGGTGAGGAGAAGGTGGGTGGAAGGTGAGTGGAAGGTGGGAAGGTGGGTGGAAGGTGAGTGGAAGGTGAGTGGAAGGTGAGGAGAAGGTGGGTGGAAGGTGAGTGGAAGGTGGGAATGCGGTTGCATGGAGTGAATGGAATGTGATGTGACGGTGACTTGTGACGGCGCGGGATCTCCGCATCGCAGTTCCGGCCAGTCACAATGTCGACTCATTTGGAAATCCGACGAGCCCTTCCTGGAATTCCAGGACTGAACTATTGTACTCGGGGCTCGAATCCGGATGAATCGAGTATCAATACGGGGATGCTTTCATTTGGCAAAAGTGAATCCCGAATGACTTTTTTCCCTTTTCTGGATCGACTTGCTGTCTCCAATGGGAAGTGCATTGAAATGGACACTTTCGTACCTTTGCTTTAATTTCAATTTCAGTTTTCAATTTAATTTCAACTGGATTGCCTTGTAGAAAAGACGGGACTCTCGCGTTAGCCATTGAATTTCTTTCCTATCTGCTTTAGCAGGCACTTCTACATCGCGACCAGGACAAAGCAGAGAGGAAATAAGTATTGCGTTTTTCACCAGTTCGTATGACCGGGCTCCTTTCGCGATTCATTGAGGAAATTCACTTTTTTCCTGAGCTGTCTATAAAGAGCGGGAACGAAAGACCAGCGAGGCGAAGATGCCAGAACCTCGGCCTCGACCGCGAGGAAACCTCCAGAGGGAAGAGAGGACCTTTAATCCCTTGCCTGCGTTCGATGACCCCATCACGCTGCTATTATTTTTTAAATACTAAAAGGCCATCCAATTGCATTAAAGTTATTCCATGAGTAGTGAGAATCGCCTAATCGCGGAGGAGCTATTAATATTTTCCTCCAAACCATGCAAAAAAAATTGATCTGAGGTACACGTGTGCAAATGAACTGGTTACCTGGAGGGAGGGAGGGATCTTACGAGATAGGAGAGGTTCAAGCCGCTCGGACGCATCGTCGTCAGTGCTTTTTGCATCTTATACTGGATCGCATTAAACTTTTTCTTCTAGACTTCTTGCGATTGATAAATATTTGCCTTTCTGGATAGGAACTCTCAAATATTGAGAGTGAAAGCGGAAAAATCTGTTGAGGGGCTTCTCAATATCAGGTCAAGAATTCATGGATTATTCATTAATCACGTGACCATGCGGAAAATATAGCAAATATGGTGTGGGTATGTTGTTAATGAATGAATAGAAATAGGATTGAGTAGAATCAAGTGAAAGTCACAGGTGAATGTTTCAGACATGTGGTCGATCGCATGAGGTCATCGATGGAAGAATAATTCAAAATGGACATTCGACGGTCACATGAGAAGTGATGATTCCTTCGGGGATGTTGGGTGAATTATCCGAAACAAAAACACCAGCGACGCCTCTGCAAGAAGGGAAACGGGAAGCACTGAAGAACAAAAGCTTTGCACACGCGATAGAGGAAGAGGAATCGCGGAGGCGGCGTGGGGAGTTGCGTGTGGAGTCGAGGGGAATTCCGTGAGTACCGGAACCAAGTGACGTTTCTAGCAGACGACGCGTTGTTGGCGAGGTTGCGCGTGGGCAGACCTGTGCCCTCCGGATAGAAGCGCATGGAGGTCGTGTGAGGATATTGGGGATGCTAACTGTCGCTTCACGGATTTGAGGACGACTAGCTTGGCATATGCTTTTAGTGCTTCCCTTCGTTTATATTTAGTTCACCGGCCGTAAAAGTTTTGGAGATGGCTCTTGTCCATCCTCTTCAGTGAGAGAAGCAGGTTGTGTCGGGCCCTATCGACCCAGTCGATCGTGAAGTATGAAGCTCTTTCGCCGATGCGTTCGTTGAACAGAGGACAGAATGATCAGGGAGAGCGGAGTTGACCACCGGATTCAAATTCCAGAAATGTCCGTGGATTTCCAATGTCAGAGGCATCTAGGTATACAGACAATCACTTGCAATCCTCAAATTCTAAGCTAGATGGCGAAACCTGTTCAATAACAATGCGGCGCACTTCCCTATCGGAGCACGTGTTCCGCAATAACCAATGATTCCTGCTATCACTTTTTTAGTTCGAGTGAGAGCTTGATTCGTAATGCGATATTCACGCGATTGGAAAACCGAATCTCAAAAAGATTTTAGAAAATCTTGGTGGCAAGGATATCTGTGAAAAGTGCCCCACGCAGTAGAGGTTAGGCCTGTATGAAATTATAGGCTAACGTTAGGCCTTCAGGTTTAAGTTAAGTGATCGCTGGCGAACTCCAATAAGGGAAGAGTCTGATGAAATCCAAAGGTAACCCTCCCACATCACATACTGAACTCTAATTTTAGCGAAAAAAGTCAATAAGGCAACTTTATTTCATATTTAAGGCAATGGTTCTTGGATCTATATGCGCTCTCCTGCAATGGCGGCAGCCATACTGATTCAGGAAACTGCCAGTAGTCTCGCGCATCTCTCGCCATTTGTCAATATCTCAATGTCAAGACTCTTGCCGACCGTTCCTAACAGCTTTCGTGGCGTTTCTATAAACCCAAACTGCTCTCCCTAACCCTAATTATGCCGACTGCCCATGTTCTTACACGAAGACTCACTCAGATCCCCATTCTATGTATTCATCCGCCCAATACATGCACCCCATCGTTCCTCCGTAGGCCTCCGTATATTCCTATAGTGTCCACTCAAAAAATTATAATTCCACCCTTAATAGTGACTCCAAGTCAACCATGCCAGCATGTTACCTTGAGCAAGAAGTTACATTTTATTCTAAACCAAAACTAAGTTTGAAAAGCAAGGAAAACGTAACCAGTGATTATTGACCTTAGCCGGCCTTCAGTTGTGAACGATAAGCCTTTCATTTGGAGTGTAAACAAAGTTAGGCCTAGAGCTAGTCCTACCCTGAAATATGTCGTTTCTAACTGTTTGGCGTTTGGCTAACACCACTTGTCAAGGGTAACCATATTTCTGTTCCAAGTGGCTGAAGTCTGTCCAAACCAAGCAACAAGTAACTGGAAGCAGAACCTTCCATTTTTTCTTCTAAGGAAAACATTATCATAAACATTATTATTTTGGAAAAGAGGCAGAAACAATTTTAGGATTGTATTCATGACATTGCAGAACTGAATGAGCAAACTCGCATTGAGCCAAGTAGAATTCCTCCATTTGGGTACCATAGAAATAGTCACTGCCAGAAGTCATAATGTAATCTTAATTTTCTATGTCATCGATGTGAATGGTGAACCGAAGGGCTTGAGATATTACAGATCTGATGTCTACCTGTGTCTGGATTGAACACATTCAAGAAGAATTAGTTTGTAGCAAATGGGACCTCAATGACAGTTTGCAAAATCATAAGCAACAAAATATATATTATTTAAAAAAAAATTATTTTCCAATCTATCCATCACAACAAGAAATGCTCACAAACACATTCTTGGTGCTATCAGAAATGTACATGATATTTTATAATGAATATACTAATCTTCAAGGATTACCTCAACATTGGGTTGGAGGCATTTCTCTCTCAAAAAAATCAAAAGCATTCAAAAAGTTTTGAATTTTTTTGGTCTAGTTACAGATCACTTAGAGATGTGTTTGAAGAATAGGGTTTTTAATGAAAGCAAATGCTATATGAGGGAGCTGCAGGTGAATAGGTAATTTATGCTTTGCAAACTGTAAGTTCGTTCAACTTTTGCAGCAATTTCTTTTTGAGCTTAGGCTGAGGCTAGGTTTATGCCTGGAACAGGGAAGATGTGCTTATAACCTAAGTGCTCTTTCTCCACATCATAGGCATTCTTCAGTGTATGAAGCCTGCAGGGTGAGGTTGGGTGGGAGGAAGCCCTGGAATCTCATAACTTTCTAAGCATCAGTCTTGAATGACTGTTGCTTAATGAGGGATCTTTTGTGGAAGTTCTGCTCATTAACGTCATAGATAGAAAGTTATTGATCATTCTCCCAGACTTGGCTCCTTATCTGTTGTAAAAATAGTTCTCAATTGAGACAGTGCAGTTACTAAATACCCTCCCTCTCTTTGGCAAATTTACTTCTGGTGCAGCTCACCAACCACCACTTCTAACTGCATTTGTAAAGGGATTTCAGATTGAGTTCTGTATGTCCATTTTTTCTACTGTGATTGGGCTGTGGCTGCACTTGTTCTATGTCATCTTAAACCCATGATAAAAGGTGTACATATATTTCTCAATGCAGGAAGATTGTGTTCTGGCAGCCTGCAGAAGATATGGAACTGGGTGTGAATGAGATACATTACAAATGCAAAATATACAAGTGTTGCATAATTTTCTTGCAATTTTTTTTGGAATAAACAGGGTGCATAGGGTCTATAGAAATATACCCTTTTGAAAGTTGACTTGTATGTGGCATTGAAAATGTATTTGTTTCATATTTTGCCAATGACTACAGGTAACATCAAGACAAGATTATGTTTGCAAATACTTATGGAAAGTATAAAAATTGTGAATGTGGCCTGGTGATTTCCAGTGAAGATGGTCAGGAGTTGCGCCCCATTCCCCTCACCAAAGTCTCAGCTGATGTCACTTGGTTGGATGTAGGCATCAAGGTCACCCTCACACAGACCTATAAGAACAAGGAAACCAAGTAAGACACAAGAACCTGGGATCACATTTTAGATACAGATATTTTATCTCCCTTGTTGTCATTGAGATTTTTTGTAGGTAGTATGTAAGATTAATTTTCAACAAGTTTGAAAGCATTAAATGTTTCCAGGAGTGCAAAAAGATTTAAGAACAAAAATTCATCTGGAGAAAAAGCAGTAAATGTGTAAAACATATTAAACTCCCTTTATTTTATTAAAAATATGTTGATCGCTTAAATGTTCAATTTTGAATTTTTTTATTTGTTATAATTTTTTCCGGGACAGAATGGTGCTCATGCGATCATTAGATGCCATAGCTTTCATCCTTTAAAGTGGAGCAATATTTTTATCCTAATTGATCACCAGTTACAATAAATGCGTCTTGCAGCAAAATTTATTGAATTTTCCCCTGGGTTGGCTTTTTTTAAGTGATAAAATAGCATATTGTAATGTTCAAGCCAAGTTGGACGTTAAAAATGATCTAAAAATGGCATTCAAATCAAAGATATCCGGCCCAGGAGTTGTTTTTTAACAGAATCTTTATTCCTTTTTTTAGTTCGAAATTTTTTTTACTAATTATTTTCATTCTCTACCTCAATCAATCTCTTTTTTTTTTACATGATTGTTGTGATAGTCAAAACGGCTAGGGTCGTGTGCCCAATCATTTCACGTATTCTAATTGCATAAGAAAAGATCTAACCAGGTCAGATGATCCACGAAACCGCTGGACGAAAAGTTTGGTTTTCTCATTATAAAGCATGGGGTTTCGTTTGCCTATAATATGCTATAGTCCACTCTATTTTAGCCTTAATGGCATGTTCCAAGTATCCAACATGTATGTTGACGTAGGAGTTTTTATACTGGAAAGGGTCGATGGGTGTTAATATTGTTAACTGCTTGGAGACAAAACCGTTACCTATGGAAGCCATAATTAAATAGTCGAGTCACATCAGGGACCAATCAGTCAGGCCTTTGCAGTTTTATATCACTCCTGTGATGAACTCATTTGATAACGGTACCATGAACCAGCTTTTCCCTTTCAAAGGTGTGGGAATGTGGCATTAATGAGGGCCTCTGAGGCCAACATTACTGTTGGGTTGTGCAACCCCACGCCGAAGAAATATTACAATGCTAGCCGTCTATTTAGAATCGAATCATTGGTATTTCAAAACTAATGATTAAATTTTGAGAGTTACTTTTTTCTCCCATTAGGCCAGTGGAAACCCAATATGTATTCCCCGTGGATGATCGAGCTGCTGTATGCGGCTTTCAGGCTGAAATTGAAGGGAGGACAATTCATGGAGCGGTAAAGAAGAAACAGGAAGCTAGGGAGATCTACGAAGAATCGGTGAAACAAGGAAAAACCGCGTTTCTCGTCGAGGAAACCAAGCCGGATATATTTCAGGCAAGAATCGGGAATCTCTCTGCTGGGAGTGTCGCAACCATAACTCTAACATATGTAACACAAGCAACAGCAGAAGGAAATGCACTCCGATTTTTCCTTCCTACGACCATTGCCCCGAGATATATTCCACCAAGTGATGCCAGTGAAGCTGCGAAAGTAATCGGCGACATCGATTACTCATTCTTCTCACCATGTCCCTTAGAAATCCAAATCCATATTGAGACGGAACGAAAAGCTCTATCCATCAACAGTCCCACGCATGAAGTCAAAATCTCCTCGAAGAATGAGGTTTCAGTCTCAAAAAGGAACTTCAGGACAGAGGTGCAACTCCAAGGAGTTTCGACAGACATGGACAGAGATTTTGTGATGCTTCTGGAGACAGAGGCACATCATCAGCCAAGGCTGACATTGGAGAAAAGTTCCGATTCCACTGTTGCGGCCATGATTACATTGATCCCAAGTTTCAAACTACCCCCATTGAAGTGTGATTTCATATTTGTGATTGACCGTAGTGGGTCAATGGGTGGGGAAAAGATGGAGAAGGCGAAAGATGCATTGCAGCTGTTCCTAAAGTCATTGCCAACGGACTCGTATTTTAACATCATGAGCTTTGGCTCTACTTTTTCTTCATTATGGGAGGGAAGTCAAAAATACGGAGAAGACAGCCTGCACAAGGCAGCTGCACATGTTCTTGAGATGGAAGCAAACTTCGGTGGAACGGAAATTTACGAACCTCTCTCAACTATTTTCCAGCAGGTACAGCGTGATGGCTACCATCGTCAAGTGATTGTTCTTACTGATGGTGAAGTGAGCAACACAGAGGAAGTTATTGCACTTGTAAGAGAAAACTGCAAAACGAGTGAGACAAGGGTTTTTGCCTTAGGTGTGGGGAGTGATGCGAGTCATTATCTCGTGAATGGTATTGCACTTGCTGGGAATGGAGAAGCTCAATTTGCCACTCTGAAAGAGGGACTGAGTGGAAAAGTCCAGCACCTTCTCAAGAACTCGTTTCAACCTTCACTGACCTCTGTGAAAGTAATTTGGGCTCACTCAGACACCTTTGAAAAGCCAGAGCCTGGTAAGCCTCATGAAGTCGTCACTGAGAAAACTTTGCTCGGGTATGGAAAACCTGCACCAGAGAAGAAGGATGTTCAAGGAGATGAAGAAATCGAGAGAGTCAGAGACCCATTGATGAGCATCAAAAAATTCCCTTGTATCTTTGATGGCAGTTGTTATGCAGCTTATTGCATATATAACAATCCTAACATCATTCCAGAAGCGATAACGTTGAGTGCTGATTCTCCAGTGGGGCCGTTATCGGTGACGTTCCCTGTGATTCTCGAGGAGAGTTCTGTTGGGAATATTGTGCACACTCTTGCAGCACAGTCTGTCATTCGAGAGTTGGAAGAAGAGCTGCAAGATCGAATACTGAACAATGATGATCATTCGAAGAAGGAGAACACTGCAATTTATTTGGGTATTAAATACAACTTGGCATCCAGTCTCACCTCCTTTGTTGCTGTTGATGAAAAAGGAGAGATACAAAAGGATGCTCCTGTCCTTAGGACCGTCCCAAACATGATGCCATTTGGATATGGTATGGCAGGTGGAGGCATGCCGCCCGTATTATATAGTATGTGCATGAGTGCTCCTCCACTCGGAGGTTCATTTAATTCTGCTCCTCTAATGATGAGTATGCAATGCGACTATGCTCCTCCCCCACCTCCCCCCTGTTCCATGAAATCTGCAAGGTATGCTCCGTGTGTGCCTCCCCTCAATGTCATAATGACAGATAGGAATGAAATGATTAGTTGTGATGCAGCTCTGGTTGCCCAAGGTTTTGACGATCAAGAATTTTATCAACCCTCCGTCGAGGATTTTGCCTCCTCCGACTCCATTGCTCGCGATCGGGCTCATCTTCACGAAAAGGAAGAAACGTTTCTGGCCGTGTCTGATACTAGAACAGTCGATATGACCACAGATGAAGGAAAGCTGAAGTTACTGACCACCATGCAGCGTTTTGACGGGTCATTCCCATTCGATCAGCAACTTTTGGTGTTATTTGGCGTAATCGAGGAGGAATTCTTCAAGGAAAAAGCTGCAAACAAATGCGGGGATTCCGATTTGGTCACTGCAGTAGCCGTGGTCTTCATGGAGCTGAAGTTGTCAGCATATCAAGATCACTGGGAACTAATGGTGAAGAAGAGTCGTTCTTGGCTTGAGGGAAAGGGATTGTCCTCCTTGATTGAGAAAGGCAAACGTCTTATTTCCGCTGAAGGCTGAAGCCTGGTTTTTCCTGATCACCTGGGCAATATAAAACTCAGATTTGGTTTTAAATTCAATTTTGGTCAGTTTTACCAAATTTACACAATCTATGATTCATGTATTTAATCTATTTAGCCGAATCTGCTTGACATAATATCTTTTTACAAAATATTTAAATTTGACATAGTAATATTCGCTATGGAATCTGGCTGATGTGATCGAAAGCTCACCATTGCACCTCGTGGAACTTCTTTCAGTGAATGCATGCAATTTTATGATTTGTACATATTGTATTTTCTATTGATTAACATTTATGCACGTAATAAAAGAAGTGATTAAATGCCAGATTGTTTCTTTGGTGTGGAACGGAAATCTCACTATGTCTTTATCGAATGACCAGATCTGGGATCGATTATTTTGGTCAATACGGTTTGAAAACATGGATTTCCGTTCTGTTTGACTGAAATATCTAGATAGGTCAGCGTAATTGAATGAAGAGAATTGAGGTCCATGGAAAACTGTTTACTGATCAGGTTAATTGATTATCATTTTACATTTTTTGAGTGTTTTGCCTAATTAGTTGGTGTTTCCTACGTTCTAACTATCTATGACATATCATACTGGAAAATTAGTTTTCATGAATATGAATTTCTCTGCCAACAGATATTAATGGAGGCTTCACGATTTTATGTAATTGGGAACTAACCTGGAAGTACGAAATATGTTTTCATTCTTTAGACATGGCCTAGAATTCGTGCAACATGAAGATCAGAGGGAGTTCTTGATTGCGTTTGCTAAGCTTACCAATAGGAAATAGGAGGAAAACTGGTTAGGGCAGTGGTTCTCAAACTTTTTGCTTGCATCCCCTAGCGACTTTGGCTTGGCGTCGCGTCACTCTTTCCTTCTGAGAGGAGTACAAGGATAAGGAGCCTGTCCTATGGATGTTTTTCTTCATACAGTGATTCGAAGAAAAGGTAGATTATTGCATCAGTTCAAGGAGCGAGTCTGCTAGGAAATGGATGATCAGTCACCAAATTTAATGAAAATATTGCCCACTTGTTTCTTGACCCATAAATCGGGCCGAGAAGGTAGCAATAATGCGTAAAACTCATCTTCAACATCCAAACAGCATCACATTTTTGCACTAGTAAGACGAGACACATGGGAGTTGAATTTTTAAAGACCTGAGGAATACCTACTTTGTTAAAAGCAGTGCACTGACGCCACACTGATAGTTCAAATTACACAGTCCAAACTAGATTACATGATTCATCTGTTGCTCTTCATATAGATCGTAGGAGATCGCCAACGGAAATGAACAATCATTAAACAAAAAATTAACCGCTAACCATGCGATAGGGGATTGTTTTCATTTTGTCTACTGGTAGTATACCTGGCGGAAGAGCCACAAAGGCCTTGGTCTTGTATTCAAGAGAAAAGACGGGTTTACAGCAACTACAACTCTGTTTAAATCTGTTTTCCTTGAGCATCTTCACAAGGCTGAGAAGGAAATAAAATATTTGAATAAAAAAAAAACAATGTGAGACGGTTTTAAATTCGCTTATTGTAATTTAAAAATTCCATAAACCCCATAACCTCTTGAATCCCCCGAGACCCTCTCGCGCCTTCCCTAGGGCTTGTCCCCCTCATTTTGAGAACCGCTGGCTATGTCAAATGGGACGTTCAAATGCATAGTGAACGGAGCTAATCTTTCCTGAGATTGTTATCGGGTCAGCAACTTAGGTGGAGAGTTATCATCGAACTTAGGAGTGAGCCCTACGGCTATGGTTCACAGGCAGCTACTTGTGAAGAGCCCTTATGAAGGGCCCACCCATGGAGGGAGAGTTTTCATTTAAGTAACGGTGGAGGCTTGAAGACCGAGAGGGCCAGACGTACGAATGCAATCAGTCTGAAGCTCAGGTTCATGGTCCATGGGTCTTCTACCTGCCTGCAACGCGGATGATTCAAACCAGCTGGAACCCTTTCCTCGTAACACACCTTCGGGCGAGAGTTATACATCAAAGACAGTTAACTTGTTTGCTTAGTTTTTTGTTCATCCAGTTTAATGCTCATGAAGTGTGACGAAGGGGAGATGGATTGATCTGCCTTGAAACTGAAAAATGTATGAAAGGAAAAGCTGAATGGTTTCTTTCCTTGCCCCAGTTGTACTGAGGTAGCCTTAGAGTCGTCATATTAGAAAATGGAAAATGTAACTGCGTAGAATGTAGCCTGTATACATTCTGTATGCTGGGTGTGGATAAAAAAAAGAAAGCTACGGCTGAGCGTATTTCAACAGGTATGCGTCTACGTTTTATGGGGAATGTAATATCTTTTTTATTGTAAATTATTTTCCTTTTGCTGGTTTATAAACGGAAGCACTTTGAAGTTCGCTAGTAAAATATGTGGAAATCCCCGCGATTCCAAATATCGACTCACTGAAATTCATGCGATATGGACCGTCCCTCAACCTGGGCAACACCAATTTTCCAGTTGGAGGATCACTTTCTGAGTAAAGTTAGTTCACACTTACACACTTCATTCTGATCTGCATGTATCCGCCTTAGATAACACCATGATCCCTGCGAAATCGATTAAGCACAATGGCTCACCTCTTTCAGCGAGAAATCAACTTGGATTCGAAATATTTTGCTCTCAATGACCGATTTCCTTATAGATAAATATAAACGGCTGCATGTTTATCTTATTATCATATCCGTACCCAATATATTCCAATCCCTAGTGAGAATCGCGTTGTATGTCCGAAGCGTGTTTGTTGTGATTATTCCGTACGACAAAGTGAGTCTGTTGGTCAGCTCTCAGTATGTCGCACCTGTTCGTCGAAGGCGGGATTCGAAGTAATATTCAGTTTTCCACGCTCTTGAATTTCGCGACGTACCTGTGATTGATGCCCGTGTGTCTTGGTGTAATGTCAGAGGTAGGAATATTCCCGTTCCTTCGACGTGCTCATCACTTCACTACCTTCCAATTCAAGGGGAATGGTCATTAAAAAGTCGTATTACCAATGGGAGAGGCGGGAGCTATCTTTCCATATTTTTTGCAAAGTCCATGCCGGGATAGGAACAGAGGAGAAAAAGGCGGTTCTACGATTTGCTGATTGTTGCCACAGAGAAAACCGGAGTTAACCCAGCTAGCATTGTAATGAATTTGTGCCTTCATTCAGCTTCGACTCTCTTTCTTGACGAAGTGGAAGCATACTAAAGGACTGTCATCTACTTGGCTGAAGTCGTATTATCAATAATCTGAGGCCTAGACCTATCACGTCCTAGTCAAGATGGCTTCATGGTTTATCGAGTCATTGTAATCTGAAGTGAACGCTTAATATTCGTCGGTGTTGCTAATCACATGTCATCCAGCATGGTTTATCCATAATCTCTCAAGGCTGATAAGAGGCAATGAAAGGCTATGGAATCACTGTAATACGAGGTCATTATATACTAAAATGTGCTAAATATGCTTCATAATTTCACAGCGATCAATGCTGCAATATGTAAGCAATGCTGGCAGTCTTCTATTGAACTCGCGTTGAGGGCTACTCGAGTCTCCACGGGGAATCCGAGTAGAGGTACGCATGATCCACCTCTCACGAGTCGCGACTCATGACTGGTGAGTCGGGACTAATGCTGTTATTAGATGAAGGTAGACACCGTCGTGAGCGTGACAAGAACGAAATTCTCCCTTGCTCGTGATCTTGAGGGTATGTATTAAATGAGGATGAGAAGGAATAATGGAGAAAGGTATGTTGACTCATTCCTAGGCAGCTAAGATTCGTGTCGATTATTGGGTTTCTTTGTCCTGGGCGTTGATATTGCGACCCGAGTAAGGTTTACATACGGCTCTTCTACGGCTCCGATTAACCTCCACTAGACCTTCACCCGGTAATTTGAGAGCTAATGAGCAAATAAGGGATTCAGGCCGAGAGGCTGATTAGTTTGCATTGATGCGTTCTTGCTGAGCGAATATGAGATTGTCTTCACCATAAAACCCTAGAAGGCGTAGTTGGTGTTGAGCCAAGAAAAAAACCACTGTTTCTTAAATTCAGCAGAAAACTACTTACAAGAAAAGATTCAAGATCATGGTTGCGACTGAACTTCACCATTCTTCATTTTCGAAAATTAATTACGAGAATTAGGACTGTCCCGAGAATGGATGTAAAAGAAAACAGTTTATAATCATTGTATTCCTCGTGAAGGAGGATGTGAGGAGAATGCGTAAGTGTCACAGAGTGAGACATTTACGTACAGATTCACCTTTCATCTTTTCTCTGCACTGAAACGTTTCCTGCGCCGATAGAAATTCTACGCCCGTGATGGCCCGACCGCAGTTGTTGGACATTGGCTGTAGAGCCAACCCACATAATTCTTTGTCGACGCATACGATAGGTGGCTGCATCATTGGGACAGTGCTTAACGAAAGTCTGTCTTTTGATTCGGCTGCAATTACCAGTCTGTGCTCAATGCCAACAACAATACTTCTATAATTTTGTAAAATCGGAAATGATGAACTTTGTCTCACCCGCACTCTATTAGAATAATCACAGTTAGTACATTAAAATAACGTGCGGACGAAACTTGACCATGATGACATTGATAAGCATGTTAGGATCTCGTTATATGCATTTTTGTCTTCATGTACATGCAACACTTCTAACTTATATACTCCGTACATGAATATTCATTTCATAAAAAATTAAATTTTCTCAGTGTAGTTGGTACGTGCATGAACAAAAGGCAATTTTCCTTCTCAGAGTGAAAAAGGGATAGTAAGAGAAGGTAGAGTGGAAAGGAAATAGGAGACATAACCTTGAAGGTTAATAACCCTTTTAGTGCCACGCAGCCGAATCGTAGGCTAAAAACGACGATATATCGTTCCCTTGACACTAAAAGGGTTAAGGCTCTTTGGAGACTTTGAAGCCAGCTATCCCGATCAATGTTTGGTGTGGGGAGGGGGGGGGAGAGCATTGAGATGAAGGCGATATCGGGGAAGGTAACACCTTTCGAACGCGCTGTTATAGAGGAAATATGAAGTTCGCAACAACATATTATCGAAGAAGAACTTGGAAACGTACGATAGTTCGCCCCATGCCACCAGCCCATAGCGGTACCAGATAACTGTCTAGACCAAGAAGGTGAACTTATTCACCCAAGTCCCTACTGACTTTCCATTTCCTGAAAGTGCATCACACTATCACATCGGGACAATGTCTGTCAATGAAGATATTTTGATGACTTGCCAAGAATGAAGCATTATGTCATCTTGCGACTCATAGCAACTACTAACAGAAGGTAAACTTTAGGTAGAATGAGCAAACCTTGATTTGGTTCAAAACTAAGGAGCTAAGATAAGAGAATATTGAGAATGACCTCAAGACGACCCTTGCAAATTATTTAAACTTTAATAAAACATTTATTCGAAATCCTTACGTCTTAGAAGCCAGAAATGGTGGGAAGAAAATTCTTGTTCTCTTGAATAAATCATTCGAAATATTGACGAAGAAGCGACATCTTTCCGCATATGATTTTGAATAAGGACAAATTCGAAAGCTTTATAAATGAATCAGCGGGAGGGTGAATATTCAGAAAGGACACTGGATAATATGTGGAACTTGGGATGCGACGCAAATCCCAGTCCAAAAATGGGGGGTGGGGGAAAGAGTACAATTATATTGGCAAGTAGTCCGCTGTGATTGCATTTGCTGCTATATTGCATTGGTTTGCTGCTATATTGCAATTCCATCACCCGGTATTATTTTTCCCCAACAGGCCAGTGGAGACTCAATATGTATTCCCCATGGATGACAGAGCCGCAATATGCGGATTTCAGGCAGAGATAGAGGGGAGGAAAATTCAGGGACAAGTGAGGAAGAAGGAAGAAGCAAGGCATATCTACGAAGAGTCGGTGAAACAGGGACAGACTGCATTTCTTGTCGAGGAGACCAAACCAGATATAAGGCAGAGATAGAGGGGAGGAAAATTCAGGGACAAGTGAGGAAGAAGGAAGAAGCAAGGCATATCTACGAAGAGTCGGTGAAACAGGGACAGACTGCATTTCTTGTCGAGGAGACCAAACCAGATATATTTCAGGCCAAAATCGGGAATCTCCCAGCTGGGAGCGTCGCAACGATCACACTATCCTATGTGACAGAGGCAACAGCAGAGGGAAATGCACTGCGATTTTTTCTACCGACTACTATTGCTCCGAGGTATATACCACAAGGTGATACTAGCGAAGCGGCCAAAGTAATCGGTGACATCGATTACTCCATCTTCTCACCGTGCGCCTTAGAAATCCAAGTCCATATTGAAACGGGCCAGAAAGTTCTGTCCATCAACAGTCCCACACATGAAATCAACATCCCCTCAGAAAATGAGGTTTTTCTTGGTGGAAAGCACTTCAAGACAGAAGCAAAACTCCAAGGAGCTTCGACCGATATGGACAGAGATTTCGTCTTGCTTCTTGAGACAGAAGAACCTTATAAGCCAAGATTGACATTGGAGAAGAGTCTCGATTCTACTGTGGCAGCAATGGTCACATTGGTTCCAAGTTTCAAACTGCCCCCATTAAAGTGTGATTTTGTTTTTGTCATTGATCGTAGTGGGTCAATGGACGGAGAAAAGATGGAGAAGGCAAAAGATGCATTACAGCTGTTTCTAAAGTCACTGCCGGTGAATTCCTTTTTCAATATCATGAGTTTTGGTTCCTCATTTTCCTCGTTGTGGGAGGGAAGTCAGATGTACGAGGAAGATGGCCTGCAAAAGGCATCGGCCCATGTTATGGAAATGACAGCAAACATGGGTGGGACGGAAATCTACGAGCCCCTCTCCTCTATTTTTCAGCAGGTACAGCTAGATGGCTACACTCGACAGATCATTATCCTTACTGATGGTGAAGTGAGCAACACAGAGGAAGTTATTGCACTTGTAAGAGAAAACTGCGAAACGAGTAAGACAAGGGTTTTTGCTTTAGGTGTGGGGAGTGATGCGAGTCATTATCTCGTGAATGGTATTGCACTTGCTGGGAACGGAGAAGCTCAATTTGCAACCCTGAAAGAAGGACTGAGTGGAAAAGTCCAGCATCTTCTCAAGAACTCGCTTCAACCTTCACTGACCTCTGTGAAAGTAATTTGGGCTCACTCAGACACCATTGAAAAGCCAGAGCCTGACAAGCCTCATGAAGTTGTTGTCACTGAGAAAACTTTGCTCGGGTATGGAAAACCTGCACCGGAGAAGACGATTGTTCAAGGAGATGAAGAACTCGTGAGAGTTAGAGACCCATGGATAAGTATCAAGAATTTCCCTCGCATCTTTGATGGCAGTTGTTTTGCAGCGTATTGCATTTACAACAACCCTAACGTTATTCCAGAAGCGATAACGTTGAGTGCTGATTCTCCAGTGGGGCCGTTATCGGTGACGTTCCCTGTGATTCTCAAGGAAATTTCTGTTGGGAATATTGTACACACTCTGGCAGCACAGTCACTAACGTTATTCCAGAAGCGATAACGTTGAGTGCTGATTCTCCAGTGGGGCCGTTATCGGTGACGTTCCCTGTGATTCTCGAGGAAATTTCTGTTGGGAATATTGTACACACTCTGGCAGCACAGTCTATCATTCGGGAGCTGGAAGAAGAACTGCAGCACCCAATGCTAAACGACGATGATCGATCGAAGATGGAAAATGCTGTAATTAATCTAGCTACCATCTACAACCTGGCATCCAGTCTCACGTCCTTTGTTGCTGTTGATGAAAAGGGAGAGATACAAGTAGGGAAGCCTGTTCTTAGACCTGTCCCAAACATGATGCCATTTGGGTATGGTGGATTTGGGGGTGGTATGAATGCAGTAGCTTCTTTCGGGTCCACTTTTGGTGGGGCGAGCGGAGGGCAATTTTCTTTCGGGTCCACTTTTGGTGGGGCGAGCGGAGGGCAATCGTTAACATTTGGTTCTTCTCCTTTCGCTTGTGTAGGGAAGCCTGTTCTTAGACCTGTCCCAAACATGATGCCATTTGAGTTTGGTGGATTTGGGGGTGGTATGAATGCAGTACCTTCTTGCGTGTCCACTTTTGGTGGGGCGAGCGGAGGGCAATCGTTAACATTTAGTTCTTCTCCTTTCGCTTGTGTAGGGAAGCCTGTTCATAGACCTGTCCCAAACATGATGCCATTTGGGTTTGGTGGATTTGGGGGTGGTATGAATGCAGTACCTTCTTGCGTGTCCACTTTTGGTGGGGCGAGCGGAGGGCAATCGTTAACTTTTAGTTCTTCTCCTTTCGCTTGTGTAGGGAAGCCTGTTCATAGACCTGTCCCAAACATGATGCCATTTGGGTATGGTGGATTTGGGGGTGGTATGAATGCAGTACCTTCTTGCGTGTCCACTTTTGGTGGGGCGAGCGGAGGGCAATTGTTCACATTTAGTTCTTCTCCTTTCGCTTGTAAAAAATCTGAAAAAGGGAAACAATTTGAACCTGCTGAATGTCTGCCTTTTGACAAATATTTTAAAATGGATTGTGATGAAGAAGAGGAAATTGAGGAAGAAGAATATGAAGAAGCATCGGATGCTAACACTTTCGACATGGGTTCAGATGAAGGGAAACTGAAGATTCTGACAAAAATGCAACATTTTGATGGATCGTTCCCCTTCGATCATCAACTTCTGATGTTGTTTGGTTTGACATTAGACGAATTTGTGAAGGAAAAAGATGAAACAAAATGCGAAGATTCTGAGTTGGTCACTGCATTGGCCGTGGCCTACATGGAACTGAAGCTACATGGAACAGCAGAATGTAGAAACAAGGCTGATATAATGGTGCTATTTTCCTGTTGCCTATTTAATTATTGCCTATAGACATAGAATAAATTATGGTGTTAAGTTTCAGGTAATAGTTCCAAAAGTCTCCCAAATGATGTCGCGGCGCTACGGTATTATTTTAAGAACTTGGTGTGTACGTAATATCAACCACCGCAGCCAAAGGAACATCGAAATAGACTTTGATCGACCTCCATTGTAGGGATTACTAACCACCGCGTGAAAAAAGTCGACCACCTCAGCGAAAGGGGTAAAAACAACAATGGGCTACGCATCAACTTCCTCACCAACCTTGGGGGAGACTCCAGCAAGCGAATAAGAAGCACGAAGCGAGCATCGTCCAGCGTATCGCTTGTGCTTCCCCGTCCCTTGCCCCGAGGAAGAAGAAATACCGGGACGCAGATCGACGCCTGAAAACCCTCGTACAAAGATACGCTGGGATTCAGAGCTGAACTGCAGACGAACTGTAAGAGTTGGTGCGTAGTGTCGCCTATAACACGAACTTTGAGGAAGGAAAAACAGTGCATTTATAAGCCCCCTTTCACCATTAAGCATAATGAAACTTTTATCAAGTAGTGTTCTGTTTCTTGTGTCATTGTACCTCTTCGAAGACAGCAAGAGCATGGGCCATAAATGGACTCTTAGACACGAAGAAGATGGGTGCGGTCGATTGCCCTCCTTCCGCGACTGTGAGATTGCTCATATGTAATCATCGGGGAACTGACCGCTCGGGGAAATGGTCAATCGGGGAACTGTCATGCTGGGGGATTGACCATCGGGAAAATAACCATTCGGGGAATCCATCGTCGGAGAATATAGCGCGGGGAATCGCCTGCCGGAGAATTTCTCATCGAGGAATCGACCGGACACCCAGTTATGCACCTTTGCACCTGCACTCTGCGGCTGCACCTTCTCAGCCACGTGCGGCTCAGGAAGCCTGTGCGTTCGGAGATGGTTTATGATTAAAAGTTCAAGGTTTGACGGACACGAATAGCCTTTTTTGGCTGTATGCGTGACCTCGACACGGAAATCAACAACAAAATTGCCTCTCGATGCGAATACCTTGACTCGTGGTTAACGAGGACTTGGTTCGTATTTTCATACTCCCGGCACGATGCGGAAAGAGAGGAATGCGAGGAGAGAGAGGATAGGAAGTTCCAGCACGCATGCCCCTTACGAAAAATCCGCACATGTGGACTTTCCTAAGTCCACCGGGGGATTTGGATGAATCCACGTGTGATCCACATGGAATCCACACTTACGTCCACATTAGTCCCCCTGTGGACTTATCAACATGTGGACTCGTCCACATCAGTCCACATTAAGTCCACACTATTCCACATGGCTAACTGTCATTCCAGATGCGGATCCCCCAGAGGATTTGGATAGTCCCCCGGTGGACTACAGGGGGATTTTTCATCAGGGGAGCCTCCAGTGTTACTCCGTCACATGCCGTGCGTTGCAGTTGCCCGGCGCTGAGGGCGGTGGGAACACGTGTGCTATCGAAGGTGCTTCGTATGAGCTCGTGGCCACGTTCACACGATTATATTCGTCGGTCAGGGCTTTGATCGTGCAAGTCAAGCAAGTTGCTTGCGGCAAGAGTCCGCCCCCCCTCCCTCCCTCCCTCGGCTGACCACGGGGCGGTGCCGAGTTCGATTCCGCCTCGTCGAGCGTGCCTGTGAGATTCTCGATGAATCGTGGGCTCGATTGCACTCGTGCATCGCATCGTGGCGGTTTGAATCCCCTTCGCCTATGCATACTATATCTATATATTGTCGTTCTACCCTGCCTCTCACCGTAGAAGAGGAAGGTTTTGCTCGTTCGCTTTTCTTTCGATCGAGATCGAAGGAAGTATCGGTAACATTCGCAAGTTCCCTCGCCTATAATTTGAGTCGCACTCTCCGCGATTTGGCTCCTCGTGAGGCGTTCTCATCGTTCACGTTATGGATTTGCCTACCTGTGCGTCGTCACGACAATCCAGGTCGTCGATGGTAGATAGCAGTGACCGGAGACAGTCGCAGGGGAAGCTTCCTCTCTCCATTTTCTTTAAAGCTCCGAAGTTAATTCCATACTCTCCCTTCCTTTACCATGTCCTGCCCACAATGAAGATGTCTACGCATCGTCTCTCGGTTTATCAAGTCCTTAATCAATTCATTGTAAAAAGAAGACAAAGAATACCAGTGAGGAAGGAAGGAAGGAAAGAAAGCTAGTCGCAATACAGAGAAGAGATTCATGAGAGAAAAATTTGAGGAAGAAATCATGGAGTGTCGAAAAGGATAAATATCCGCCATTCACTGCCCAACGTCATGGCTCCGGACCCCGCCTCCACGCAATCTCTTCAAAGAGAGTTTTTCCTCCTATTCCTTCCCGCTTCCTCAACCCCTCACTTCCTTGAGGACCTTCCTTCTTCCGTAGTGTTCCTTGGGGTGAAGGACACTGGTCCTCACATATTTCATGGTTCTTGTGGGAATCGTTAGCCATAGATCCTGATTAACCGTATTACAATGTATGGCCGACTGTGACTTGATACGTGTGGGCCAGAACCATTGAGGAGGGTAAACTTGCTTTGAATGCAAGAAAGTGCATTTGCTTACTCTAACCAATGATGTAAATTTGCACCTGTGTGAAGCTCACCATGAGGCTCTGGTAAGAAATATATTCAAGGAAAGGATACAGAAGGCCGATAAAGTAGCCAAAATAAAATAAACGAACTAAAACTTCCATTAAACATTGTGAGGGTTAACCGAAGGCGTCAAGAAAATCATATGCTTCCATGAGGCAAATCCGCGTCTCATAGTCGTAATAACAATTTAACAGGAAATTATTTTCAAATTAAAGTTTTGCATAATAAATGGCTTAACGCTTTGGAGGAACTGAAAGCAGGTAGAAATTGCGAGGGGTTGGGGGTACTTTACGGAGGTACTCTGCCGCAGTAGTTGCACGTTTCACCGCTAGAAAGCAACATTGAAGTGATCATGTGCCCTTGAGTTCACTACATACACCAAAAGTTTCGAGGTGTTTGTGTCATGGCTAACAA
>CAJPEV010001979.1:0-53214 GCA_905338385.1 Darwinula stevensoni
TGCAATCTTTTTTTTTTTTTTAATTCATCCTTATTTACGATATTTCGATTCGAAAGAAAGAGCCTTTCGTAGGTGAATCTTTCTTCTTTCCGTCACGCGTAACCGGAAAAAATATCCTCGAAGGCATCGCACCTAAAATGCGCTTCGGAAAGAGTGCCCTTTTTATCGGACCCGTATACGGATTTTTAGAGGCCGAAGGCACCCAAGGGGCCGCAAAGAAAGGTCTCAAAGGGCCAAGGGTTCTGCATCGCTGGGGTCGACCGACGCGATCTCGTGGTTTCCCCCTCGGTCCGTCTAAGTGATTTCGTGATATCGAGTACCTTTTAGCACTTTCGATGCTTCGCAAAACATACGAAAGATGGAAAAGACCCCACTGCAGAGCGAGCAGAGTCCGACGATGTCTAGTTTCTTCAAATGGGAAAAAAAATCATTTTCTTCTCGATCTCACTCTCCGATCGACAGCCAGATGAAAAGGAGAAAGAATTTGGGGCAGGTACCTGTATGTTCCCACGAGTACCGTACGGCAACTCGAAGGACCTTGGCTAATGGTAATCGTTAAAAGTTGAGGCATTTCTTGCAAACGGCTGGTTTACGAGGGTGGAAATCTCTTCGGAAAGAGGATCCTCATCCCGATCTGTCGCGATCGTTCCACAAAATGCTTCGAGTCACGGCATGCTCGTTCGGATCGAGAGTCCTTTTAAAAAAAAATCACATTTTTTGGATATCTGCGAGTTATTTATGGTTCCAGGCCCTTCATTTCCTCTCGATTCGATCACCGGAAGTAAGAATGAAGCTTGCTGCACGCGTGCCAAATCCAAAATAAAACTTGCTCGGTTTCACCCGTCTCCATCGATCGACGAAAGAGCGGGCCCAGTCCATCATTTCGCCATGATTTTAGCCGTAAATATGACTATGTGACCTCGTGGTCACAAACTCTGACGTCAAAATAGGCACAATGAATATCCAGGGACGCAGCCAGGGGTGGGGGGGGTGTGTGTGTCCTGGGTGTCTGGACACCCCCCGAAGTGAAGCAAGATATGAAACAAGGAGTATGGGAGTGGGAGTGTGTGAAAAGTTTCACACATACAACTCAAGTTTCGACTCGTACTCCTATTCCACCTTCTGAATACGATCACTCTCAAGCAATACAGTTCCCCCCTCCCGCCTCCGCCCCCCATTTTGCTTCCATTGCTCTACCAGTTCTTTATGTTCCAGTAGCAAACCGTGATCGAGGAATAGCTTTCACCCACTAAACCATTTTGAACTATGGGGTGGGGTTGAAGTCCGAAAAGGGCTTTCCAAGTTTTCCTCATTCCTCCCGACCACTCACCTTCATCGGCCACTTGGTCATCTCATGAGCCTGAAAGAGCCTCACAGGACACCCCCCCCCCCCGACACTCCCCCCCCCGAAAGTAATTCTTGGCTACGTCCCTGTGAATATCCCAAGTGGGATTTTAAAAATTGGGGAGTTTAAAACTTTATTTGATATCATTTCGATGTTGTTTGTGAAACCTGACTCGACGGTGACCACCCAACTGGATCTCTTCGTAGTGATGGATGCGACGTCTACCGATGAAATAGGATAAGCGATGAACGCCGTGGGGGTCGGCAACTTGTTTATGTCCGGGATGCAATACGTCGTAAAGCGACATCTATCTCGCCTGACAGCTGTGATGCGACGGAATCTTTTGGTACTAGTACTTCGCATCAGCTCTCCCCGGTACGAATGGGTCACACGAAGCTCTCTTCTCCTTTAGATGGTGAAGACACCGATGCAGCTGATCTCACAAAAGATCTCGACGATGGTTTCGGCTCCTTTATTACCTCACTACGTGACGACCTCGAGACAGTCGCAAGAGTCCTCTCGAGGCGAATCGTTGCACATGCGATCCACTTGCGCTTGAATCCTCTCGGAACGTCTGGTCGTCCCGGCCTCGAACGATCCCGGATGACGAAAGAGGCTCACCCGGCCGTTAAAGAGAGAGATCACCGACGTCGTGAAGCCCAGCAGATCCGACTCCGATGTCGTCTGGAACGTTTTCGGATTCGATCGTCAAAAATTCAACTGCACGATTACGTCCGCCGAGAAAGAGTACCAGTACTTCACGCATCGTATTCGATGAAACCTCCGCTTTCCTAACCGCTCGTGGAGCTTTTGGAGGTTTCTGAACGTCGCTCACCTCTTCCAAAACCCCAGAAAAGCATTCCTCCGCGTTCACCTCCTGACTGGGTCAACGACCACTTTCTTCGTGCTGCTGTCAATCTCTTGAATGCACAGGTCTCTGCCACTATGCCGCCAACTTCTCCAAAGTCTTTCTTAACCAACATCCTACAACCCCTTCCCCCTCCCCGGGAAAGTTGGTACGTATGCCGCAAAACAAGTCATCACTAGGATCCCAGCAAACAAGGTAACGTTGGACCAACGTTGTATCAACGTTCCGAACGTTCATTCGATGTTGATTCAACGTTATGTGCTTCAAATTGTTTGCTGGGATATGACGGTATTACCCCTAAATGTCTCAAAGTATGCACATGATCGGAAAATTTTCTTACTGCTCCAACTTCACTTCTTAATCATCGTCTCCAATTCGGGGGGGGGGGGGGGGTTGTAGGATGTTGGTTAAGAAAGACTTTGGAGAAGTTGGCGGCATAGTGGCAGAGGATGGAGAAGTGGGGGGCAAAGGGGACACCCCTTCCCCCCCCCTTAAAAAAAAATGCAAAAGGAGGAAGTAAATGAAGCATGAAATGCACAGGAACATTGTCCCAGACGTCCCGTGCAATCGTTCGATTTGGGTAACTCAGTGTTCTCTTTTTTTCCTATTCTAAATCGCCCTCTTGCAACTGAACACGTCGATGTGGATATGTATGCTGACGTCATCTCTGTTTCTGTTTGTAAACCCAGCCTTAGCGATATCGATCGAGCTCTAAACTCTGAACCTTGATCTCTCGAAAATCTATAAATGAATCACAAAGCAAACCGCTCGTTCTAAATGTCGATAGAACCATAGAACCAAAGGCATGCTCTTCGTAACAGCTCAACGCCTATCCAAATTGCTTTCAACCAGTTTGACCATTCCCACGAAAGGATCTCCCGTTGAACAGGTCACATCATTCAAAATACTTGGCATGGTACATGGTCCATCGCTCTCATGGAATGCTCACGTCTCTCTAAAATGTGCTCCATCTGTTTTGCTTTAGACGTGCTAGAGATCTGAATCTCAGCTGCAATATTCTTCTGTTTCTTTATTATGCCCTCATTCATCCACACCTTTCTTATGATCTGCAGATATATTCTCTGGTTCGAGCGACCGATCTCTCTCGACCCTAAAGTTTTTCAACAAACAATCCGTGAGAATAATGTCACACGAAATCAGACGGCACTCTTTCTTCAGGGAGGATGCCCTCAACCGTAAGAACTTAGCATCTTTCTAACTTGCGAACTGGTACATACGATTGCGAACGGAAAATACCCCCTCACGCCTTCTCGATGGCCTCTCCGCCTACCAACTAACACGTTCCAATTTCTCTCTCCGTTCGGTCACATTCGCGAATTCTACTCTAATTTCCCCAATTGCCAACACCAAGGTCTTTCAAAGAAGTTTCGGTATAAAAGCGTGCAAAATGTGAAACTTCAATATTCTTCCCAGCAGACTCAATTACGGTAAATCTTTCTCCAAATTCTCGGCATTCCTCAAACTCGGTCTGAACAACGCCGTCTCTTGCCACTCGCATTCACTTCTCGTTCTCTTTTATGTTCCTGCACAACCTCTCCTAAACTATTCCATCAGCAGTCATCCATAAGAGAGAAGGTGCACATTGTGTTATTGTGCACACGAAAACGACACGACGATGTTTTATCCCATCTCGATGCGTTTCTTGTGTCGTGCTTCATCCGTTCCTATTCCTGTCACGTCTCAATGTTTGTCCAGTCCATGCCGTCGTCGTCTATATTGTAGTCATGCTACTCTCTTATCCCGCCTGTAATCTCTATCCCATCAGAAGGCACATGTCCTCTAACCGGCTGTTTTCAGTTGAGCTTCTGTTTGTATGCTCTCTCAATCGTTCAAGCGACCAAAAAGAGGGAAAATGCAGGCCATCCTTTCGCCATTTCCTTGAGTTATTTTCCGAGACTGGTTTCTTCGTGAGTTATCGATCCACACGGTTAAATATCTCAACCGGAAAATTCCGCACTAGTAGTTTAGTTCAAATTTCGACGAGACGCCAAAAAAATCAGCTCCTGGAGGGATCCCTCAATTTCTCGCATTTAGATGAATTATGCTTCCATTAATTTTTTAGGTATAATGTTCTCGAAATTACTTTCACTCGGCAAATTGGACTCTAATAAACGCGAATGGAGAGAAAGATGCGGATTTTGAGAAAGATAGAATCACCCCCCTCGCGTCAAACAGAAAAACTCAGAACTCCTTGAGATTCACCGGCAGAGCAAAATCAGATGGGGACAGACCAGAATAGAATATTCTGCGACGGCGTGCCCTCGTGCACGACTTTTCTGCGTGGTCTTTGTCATATACGCAGAAGAGAGGATCCATATCGGTTCGGGGGAGGATTCTTCTCGTTTCGCAAGGGAGGAAAATGGTTCCCATCGTCACGCAACCGATCATCAATCACTAGGCACTGATGGCTCGCTTACGATGAAGGATCATTCGGCGACGCTCTACATTTGCTGCCAAAAGAAAGCTGTCCCCGCTATGAAGATATCCAGAAGGGGATGCCAGACGCGGTATAGAAGGGAATGGTCTCGGAGGAGCGGGGAACTCCCTCGTCGTGGATGCACCCGATCCAAAAAGGTCCGAATCTTGCACAGCGCTACGAGAGAGGCGAAAGTGAGTCATCTGCGCGATGCGAGGGCTCTCGACGACTGCCAACGATCCGTGCAAATATACGAGAGAATCTTCGATTCCAACGACGAGGCAGAAACGGATGCGAGCATCGCACAGAAGCCAGAAAGTAGAGAGATCGGAGGGTTTCAAAACCGAGTCCGTCGACGTTTGAAAATTTCACACCTAAGGCTTACTGCATCGAGTAATTATTATTTGACGAACATTACTTGCGTCGATACATCGTTCCTGTTCGTCGGTGCTCGTGGCAAACGCGAGTCGCATCTGAAACTAACTCAATCCCCATGGAAAAGTAAAAGAAACCCTCAGCGAGCATCCCTGGAAGTCGCACTGCATCCCTGGAAGTCCCACTGCATTCCTGGAAGGTGCGCTGCATTCCTGGAAGGCGCGCTGGCATCGGCTGGCATCCTTTGAAGGTGCACTGGATAGGATGCTGTGATACATCTGTACACGTGAAGTCGAGCCGACTGATGGATTTTTCACCTCTCAGCAGCCACAGATACAACTAGAGATGCTAAGAGGGACGAGGCGAAAGGTTAAGACACTTGCGAACACACGCAGGTTCCTGCTAAGGGACACGACGGCTTCGTAATTATTGATTTGAGTCGCTTCACGCGATCGTCCCATTTCCCGTCGTATCGAGGTCAACATACGTCGCGCGAGGGCCTGACAAAAAAGTCACGGTATCACATCTGTAACTCGAAGTGGATTCATTCGCCAGGCACGAAACTTCGGTGTGGTCTCCTTGCGCGTCGAAACACTTTCGCCAGACGTCGTATGTCATCGGCGAGTTCATTTACGGAGACGTTTGCGATGACGTGCCCTTCGGTCCATCTCGAGCTTTACGGCCTCCTACGTGACTTCGGCGTCACTCGGGGTAACGGGTCCGAGTCGTGTGGTCTAGTGTCGGTGTAGGACGCGAAACGTTAATACCCCGTAGAGACGACTACCGTAGTGAAACTTGCGTTCGCCGAAACCACTACCAAAGTAAAATCCGAGTACGCAGGACCCACTATTGTCACGCAAAAATGACTACCGTGAACTCAATGTTTGCGATGGGCTATAAGTACGTAGCACGATCTCTTTTTCGGCAACGCTTCCAGGGTCCTCTTGGGAGATTACCACTTCCCTGAAACCTTAACCTGACCTGTCAGATAGGTGCAGGAATCGAAGCATTAAAGGACAGGCGTTGAGTACTGTTGCACCAGCTCAGTGGCTTTATTAAAGAAGACGTGACTGTGGAGAGATGGCCGACTGTAGCTACGAGTACAAAGATTGCGACATCCCTCCACCATGGGGTGGTACCCCTAGTCCATGAAGAACATGACTATGTGAAGCCCGCGGCAGTAACTTGAAGTACTGGCATGGAAGGTGTGGAGAAGATGCGGGTGCGAAGAAGACATTCGAGGATAAAGAGCACCCAGTCAAAAATTGTCGTTGGTTTATCGTCGGGCCATAGCTGGGAAGTTGGCTCATTCTATTCGATGAGTCGACGGGGCTAAGAAGGTTCGAAACCGGCAGAGATGGAGTCAAAGTGGTCGTTGTAGCGAGTTTCCCGGATTCTACTGCAACGAGTCCCCTGTCCCTTTCACACAGTTCCCTATGGTTTCTCGCATAGATCTAAGAGGAATACGATTGAATTTCTTGAAACATTTCCCTGAAGATGTAACCTAGCCCTGGAATAAACCAGGTAATTCCAGCCCGGGGGTCCGTGGGAGGATCCTATATTCCACGATAGGCTACACGACATCTTTTATCCACCTAAAATGGCTACAAATGTATACATATTTATAGGACGTGTAAGGCGTGTCTGACTTCCTATGGGAGGGCAGATACCCTTGTATTCCTATGCGACTATGGATGCCTTAGCATCTCAAAGGAGGATGCGTGCGATATTCTCAGCTGTTGGCGATAGGAGTGTACCTGTGTAAGGTATTGCTCTTTCAACTCTCCTAGAATGATGCATTATTATCTCTGAAATATACCTAATGCTGTAGATGCAAGGTTTCTCTCCTATATCTTTCGCGATTGTGAAAATTCGGCTTAAAGTTGAGGCATGTGCGGTTTCTCAACGATGAACCAAAGTTGGCTCGATGAAGGGCCGACAGGACATGCCCGACCGTAAGCCGACTTCAACCATATGCCAGTGATGGCCCAACTAAGGCTTACATACGCGTTGACGAAAAGCCATCGATGGCCCGATGAAACATTTTTAACTGGGCAGGGTGGCATACATCGTGAAAAAAGGAAGGCCCCGATGCCGACGCATGCAACTAAGCCCTCCAGATCGAAAGTGGGAAGAAACAAAATATGAAGGTATCAGCCTCCATTGTGATAGCACAGGAAAACTGCAACGACCTCGTTGATGTCACAAAAGTAAAATATGCGAAAATACATTTGTTCATAGAAGAGTCATTTTGGCGTTAGTGTAGTAAGATTTGCGTACGCTGATGTAATTACCATAGTAGAATGGGCGTACGCAAAGACCACTATGGTAGTAAAGACAGCTACGCAATATTGATCACCGTAGTCACAATTGCATACGCGAAAAACACTATCGTAGTCGGTTTTGACAGGAGTCCGATTCACGTACTACACCGGGAGAATACGGTGGGTGATCTGGTGTTTCCGCATCATCTTCAGCAACATCGTCTTCGCATTTCCAGCCACAAAACGCGAAGAATCGTCGCGGAAATGAGACATGGAAGAGGGAGGCTGAAGAAACGAAGACTGAGCCACTGGGGGTGGGAAACACGGGAATCCCCCCTCACCCTCCCCCCCCCTTGTAATCTTAGTACATGCGTCCATTAAGCCAATAAATAGAACGGGAGACGGCAAGTACACTTCCTGGTTGAAACCGTACCCTCACTGGATAGTGGAGAACGGAGAAAGCACTACTTCCAGAGGATCCGCTTCATCAGACGACCCAAAAACCACCGCTGTAAAAGGTGTCGCTACTTGCAATCGATGGAAGCGCTCCTGTCCCCAATGATGGGCTTGCTGCATTTAGAAGTCATCTTGATAGGTATCATGGCAGCTCTTCTCCATTCCTTCTAATGAGATTTTCCCAATTTCCCTTCCCAGTTTTCTTGTCGATGTGAACACGATGGAAGGCAGCCATGGTGCAGGAAGCCTAATTGTTCCTGGGATAGTTTCATAGGCCTGATGACGCCTGACCAGAACTGTTTTCTTTCATGGGTGCGGGTCCCCAATTTCCTGAGTGGACCCCAACTTCCAGGCCTGCCTATGCTGGGATTACTGGGCCTACGAAGGGCATAATCCTACGCCGACCTTAAATGACCGGCCTATTTTACAGCAGGCCTAAGGCACAGAGTCAATCGAACTTAAAGGCTAACATTGGCTAAAGGGAACTAAGGGCGAACACGAGAAATATGGTAGAGGTGGTAGCGGGTCATGGGAGGGCATGCTTCCGTATTCTGTAGAACTGGTTCGATGATCCCACGGTGCCTGCTCCATCATCCCGCCGATGCAGTCCACAGGCCCGCCTAAAACTCTATGGATCGTTTTGCATGTGAATCGTCGAGATTCTGCTGCGACCGATTTCCGATCGCCATTTGCTGCTATTTGCCTAAAGCTCTAAACGTTAAACTGAAGTTTGGGATTCATATGCAAGATAGGAAGATGCCTAGAAACGACTCAATGGGGTATACCTCTCCTCTGAGACCGATTACGCTTTATGTGCCTTGGCAGCTTTCCATCGTGAAAGCACTTAAAGGAGAGCGAGAGATGAAAAATTGGAAAATCCCAAAGGAGTGAAAGAAGAGCCGCCATGATAACCACCAGTTTGGATTCCAATTGTAGCACGCATATTTGTATTGTAGCAATGGGCATGTCATTTCCAGTTCCATTTTTTAGCTCATTGCGTGAGTTCCTCTCACTTTCCCCTCTTCCCCAAAATGACAGAACTTTTGCTGACAAGCAATACAACCCTGGAACTTGCGAGCAACCTTTCGACGCTCGTTGAGAAGGAAGCATTCTTCGTTTCCTACCAGCGCAGACTACTTCCCTTCCCCCCCCCCCCCCCCCATCTTTAGTCTCAGCTAAATTTGTTCTAACCACGTGCACGTAGGAACGCGACGCCACCCAATCTGGCAGTTGCCCTCGTGCCAACTGGGTTAGCGGAATGAGTACACGGCGGCGTGAAGAGGTGGAGAAATCCCATGAAAATCCCATGTGTTCCCACTTCTTCCCACCGCCAGCCAGTGCAGCTGCCACTACATCGGAAACGAGTGAAACCACATCGTTAATGAATGAGGGAAATGAACTCGGTGAGAGTAAGCACCCTCGACGTTCACCAAAAGCGGTCCAGTCGTAGGACAACCATCGAGAAACTCCGTCTGTCCTTATCAATTTCCTCTTTCTTCTCAATATTCACCAGATTAAAATTTTAAATAATGATTTTTGCCAAATCGGGTTGGGACATGACGAATTTCATTCGACGATGAAGACCCTGGTGTATGCGGGAAGCAGAAGCCATCACGTCTCTGTCTGTCCGCACTCGAATAGGTGAATTAGGTACTATTAGATACCTTTTCATTCCCCGGAGTCATTTCCTTCATGCTCCTCTGCACGAAAGAATCCACGACCGTGACCGTGTCGGAAAGGGAACCGCATGAACCTTGGTCAGTCCATACCAGTCCTCAAGGTCGTGGCCTTCATCCGTACTTATCTTCCATTGCGAATCACGAAATTCTGTCGGATCGCACTCGAAATCTTGAGAGCTTTCGGCCCAAGTCTCAACCCGACCGTAGGAAAGAATATGCACGATTCCTAAGACAATAAAGGTCATTTTCTTCTTTTCTTCGAAATATTCACAGGATGGAGACCGACAGCAGTATACGTGATCAGGCATTATCAGATCGTTTCCATTTCTCAATTTCGCATGCATTTCGTCTGCATGGAATTTGCCACATCGAAACTGAATTATGGCGACTGGTGAAACCCAACAGAGGAGAAAGAGGCAAAGTACCCTTTAAAGTCTAAAATACTGACGGTATAGGGAGGTTTTAAGAGTGCTCCATAGAGCGTCAAGAGCATTTATGTTGCTCTAGATTCAAATGCTTCTATAGCAGAGGTGCTCAATTAGGATGTGGAATGGTCCACTAACCCGGAGCCCTTGGAGGTCCGGAAGTAAAATTCTAAAGCGAAAGCAGACAATCACAATTAGACGAAGACGAGTCCTGGATACAGCAGTGGAATTAACTAAGAAATTAGTTGATCGGAGCGAGGGGAGTTGGAGCTCCCCAATCTCCCCCCCGCATAAGCGTAGCGTGGATGGAAAAAGTATGTGGGGGGGGGGGGCACGTGCCCCCCTTGCCCCCCCCCCGACACTACAACGCTGCCCCCTGGATGCTTCCCTGCTATTATCGCCACGAGGACGCAGGCAGAGGCAGGGAGCCCAGGATAATAATAAAAAAGACCAGGGAAAGTTAGCGCTCCAGAGGATGGAAGCGCCCAGTCAGAAGGTTGAGCACTCCTACTCTATAGAAATCATTTCAGCTGATAATTATTCCATGTTCACTTTTCTATGTTCATTTTTTTAATGAAATAATTACAATCTCACCCAATTCACAAATAAACTACTAATTCCAATATGTTTGCATAACATCAGCCGTATTCAGGAAACTAACTGATACCCAAGGCAACTAATTAGATAACTAATAGGTTGCCACTGTTACAATTGAGTGTACAATGTCTGGGTGGATCCCCTGCTTCAGGATAATTGCCTCGTATGAATTAATAAGTGAAACAGATGTTAAATAATTAAAACCAGTTTTGCAAGGGATGAGCGAAAGGGTTTGATCGAGCCTGCCCGAAGACTCTTTACACTCCACGCATACCAAAATTTATTTAAAGTCAATGCCAAAAGAAAAAAATACTTCCAGCAATTAAGTATCGTCACGTAGAACCTTCGTTGCTGTCCGTCACTTTCATTCACCCTTCAATGCATTGCTAGAGATCTTTGGTTTCTTGCTCGGAGTTGGGGCGAACCCATCATTGTCCTGAGTCTCCGTCGACCCGTAGCGGAATTCGTAGAGCATTTGATGAACCCGAAGTTTGAAGAGATCCTTGCGTTGCTCCCCGAGCTGCTTCATGCCGGGTAAGAGAGCCAAGAGAAACATTTCGTCTTCGTCTTTCGTCGTTTCGGATTCTTTCATCACATGGTTCATGAACTTTCCCGTCCTGGCATTGTAGGAATCGACGGAGGTGACCGGCGGGGAGAACCTGTCCCCCGAACCCGTTCCGTCCTGGCCGGAATCGTCCACATCGTTGTACGAGATTCCCACCTCCAGAGGTTGATCTTCCATTTCTGAGCCCAAGTCATCCTGTGACGAGCCCAGGTGCCCCGATCCCCTGTCGATTCAATAGCACATGAATACGTTCTTGTTTAACACCGAAATAAAGCACAGCCATTTATAGTCATTTATACAGTAATTTAAAAAAATTGAGTTCCTATATATATTTCGGAATTCCAGGTAAAAATTTCGCGTTATTAATGAAGAGTAAATGCGAAAAAGACGATCGGATGCACTGACGAATGATGCCGGAGATGGGGGATGAGGAACTGCATCTGGTCGTGCATGTGCCATTTCGAGGGGACGGGAGTCCTCAAGGCTTTGTTCATCTCCTTCACGAACGTGTCTCTCAACCCCTTCCATTTCTTCTTGCATTGCTCCACTGAAAATCGAAAAGAAATAAATTAGTCAGATGATGGTTCTGCAGACGAAAGGGGCATGAGATTCGCATTCAAACCTACCGCGATTTATTCAAAGCGCTTTCATGTAAACTGCAGGATCTAAATCACTGTCAGTGTCGGATCTGAGAAAATGTAAGACATTTTGCTGAATTTTGAAGTCTGGAAAACAGACTAAATTCAGGAGGGATTTGTTGAGCATGCTAGCTAAATTTTGTAAAACCGTCAACCCAGAAAAGGCACTCTACTGAGTGCCTTTTCAGAGAAAATGCAGTCCACGTTAATTCCTCAATAGGCGAGAAGTTAGACTGCAGTCAATGCAGAGGACGATAACGCGCTATTATTTTCACATTCCTTGCTTCTTCTGAGTTCACGCCATCCCTATGTCGCAAATTCTAGGGTGGATTTTTGAACAGAGAACTATCCGATAATGCAGCTTTATTTCTGAGAAAATGCATTATAAATCCGGTAAATAAAGCAGCATTATCGGATAGTACTCTGTTCATAAATCCACCCCTAGTCTTTGTCTGACCTTTCCCGTGCCTTCTTTTCCGAGTCGTTCGAGGTCCTGGTTGCAGTTCACAGGGAAAACTGGTCTCAGCTGCTTCTGCTGTTAAAGATGTAATTCTAATGACCTTGATACATGCGAGAAGTTATTATATCCAAGGTCTTGTGAGTAATGAGGGAGCGAGTACGTACGAAAAGCAGGTTGATTCAAGCAAGGACTTGCCTCCACTTGCAAGCATCTGCCGATCGAAGTTGCAACGAGCGAAATCACGCGTCAGATAATAGGTGGCAGTATGATAGGGACAATGATAATTGTTCCCTCGCAACCAGCTGTTGTTTCAAGCACTGCCCCGTCGAGTGGAACATCCTCCTGCGAGACCATTGGAATGGCACCGCAATTTTTTCAAATCAAGCTACCAAGACACTCATAAGCGGATTCTGAGACCTGTCAAGCTTCTGGACTCTATCCTTAAATGTTTCGTGTCTAATTTCTCCTTTCAGAATGGTCGAAATGAAATGAAAAATGCCAGAAAATGTTCGCATCTAAAATGTCACTGAGCTCAACAGAGTGCGAATTCCTCTCGGTGAGTCAGCAAAAGGAAGGAACTGATGCTAAGATAATTACTCTGCAATTTTTAAGCTTTCTAATCTTGATTAGGTATTTCAGATGCATGAATCCCGTGATTAGAGTCTGCCGGCTATGACCGATCTGATCTGTAAGGTAAAACCATTTAAGTTTGGACACTATAACGTACATTGTAATAAAAACCAAGCATTCGTGAGTTCTCCTTCAGAAACAGATGTTCGCTGCTAGGAGGAGCTGTTTCTGAGGGTGACCTCGCGAATGCTCAATTTTTAAACAATTTATTTTATAATGTCCGAACTTAAATGGTTTTACCCAATTGGGATGCTCGCGGATGGCTGACTTCGGTATATCAATCGCAGGGAAGCGCTAGGTGGTTGTCAGAATCTCTGCATGTGGGATTGTCACTCGCACCCTGCTATTCCTGTCCTTGGCCTATTTCACCCAATAGTTTTTGAAAGGTTACGCCAGTCCTTCTCCAGAAGCTAATCACGACCTTGCCGGAACTGGGCTCTCGCTCTCATCTGATTAACCCCTTCCACTCGGTTTTTTTTTTCGCAACAACCGATGGCGAGCCCAGTTCAACAAACGAATGGAAAGGGTTAAAGGCTCCCAAGACCGCTTCAAATTCCATCTAAACTTCCTTTCCATCGTCTCTTCGCAATTATAAACCCCACCATGAAAGTAACTCCGTCAAGACAGTTCTGACTTTGGGTTCGGAAAACATATTACAGCAAAATTCAAACATCAGAACCTGCTTATCTTGTCATGAAGGAAGTCACACAGTATGATTCGTAGGGAGAGGGTGGTATGGCATGGAAGCCCATGCCAACTTCCTTGCACGCCTTCGAAAATCTTAGACCTCGGGGGCTGCAACCGTTTTAGGGGCTTGTTTGAATGTTTAAGTCAATACACACAAATCAAGCCTCCTGGCCAGTCCTTGAAAACATGGACTTTGAAGAACTTCTTTTGTAAGGGTAACTTGGGGTGATATGGCCCTTCTTAATAAATCCCCTAAAAGGCTGAATAATTAGTTTGGGCGAATTTTAAAACTAGCTTTATCGAAGAGTATATGCAATTGTCGAGAAGTTATGAACTGTTCATTAATCTAATGCTCGCAGGAATTCGAGATAAATCCGTTTTGAAAGTCATATGCATGGGATTGTTCATCTCACAATCCTGAAACTAATGTGAGCCTTGAGCAACTTAAGCATATATTTTCTGACAGTAGCATGGAAACAAAAAATTTGTTCAAAGTTATTCTATGGTCCCTCCAGAGTGATTGTGCAAAGTGCCAGCTCCTTCACTTGCGGTTTGCATGCAGTGTTGTCAATTTGGTCAAGCAGGCCAATATGGAGAAATATGGCCATCTCGATTTGGGGTAATATGGACACATCCTTGAATTCATGGAAGTACTGCATTGACCTATCGGCAGTGTTAGATTCCTTTTATGTGGGACCTCAGGCAGCAAGAGATCATCCTATGTACGTCTTCTGGATATACACTGCGGACGTACGAAGATCCACTGGGCATCCACATAAAATATGCAGTTTATATCCTCATATCATCCTGGACATCAGCTGGATGTACTCCAGAAATTTTTGGCGGCACGAAATTTGAATGCAGGTAAATCTCCCTCGTACGAAAAAAAATTAAAATATCATCCTGTGATTTTAAAATATTTACGAATACAAACAATTACACAACAATTTCCCGCACTACAGGACCTCTTAGTTCACACTCGTAGTGCATGTTCACTTCGATCTCTAGGTGATCACTCCTCTTATACCCACAGTGTCTAAATACAGCCTCCCAATCACGTGCAATGTTACTCTTAACCAAAAGCGGTGCAATCCAGCTTTTCATAGCAGCAGGTAATGTTGTCGACTCCTTTTCTTGTTCTTAATGTACTTAATGGTGTTTTTTCAACTGCTTAGCCTCAATTGCATATCTCAAGCAAGCCTTAGCCGGCTTGTTTCAAGGAAACTCAGTATGTTCGAGTATATTTCGCACGTACCTTAAAAACCTTAATTTTTTTAGAAGTGGCCATATTACCCCATAATAAGGATAATATGACCTATTTGGACGGGATTCAAATGCGCAATATCCATGTAGTTTTTGGCATGAGCCTAGCTGGGATAAGGTAAAGAAGATATCAATCTATATTTTCCAAATATTGAAGTTAAATTCGACCTTGATGGGGCGTTGAGACCGGGTTTCACTTTTTAGGGCCATATTCCCCCATATTACCCTATAGGGTCTGGCACTTTCGTTTCATATGGTCAGTGACGTGTTTCGCGAGGGCAAGGAGGCAGTCCGCCCCTTAGCAGGACAGCTAGCTATTGGACTAGATTCTACATGGCCCCCCTCTGCTGAGCCTTCGTATCTCACTACCCGCGCGATCCCGAAAACAACAACAAAAAAAGGGTTCGGACCAATTACCCAGAGAATGGAGTAACAAGGGCGGACTCGGGTACAGGATTCAAGGGGCCCGTGATTTCCTCGCGTCCATGAGTTCCATCATCTGAGTGTGATGAGAACATGAGCAAATGAAGGTCTTGCAAAATTAAGTTCAATAGTTATACCTAGCGCCCTTTCTGAGATAGGTTTTTCTATTTTGAGAATAATAGTACGGGTGTTGGCACTTGCCCCTCCATTTAACGGCACATTTAAAATCATATCTGGTTCACGTAATACTAGCTATTCAACGAAGTCCATGAATACAACATTAGTTCTCCTAGCTCTTTTAGCATATGTAGCTGGGATTAGAGATATTTTGTTTTACGAAAATTGGCGACGATTCCAGGACAGATCAGAAGTGTGATTTCTCGATTCAGTACCCATCAAACAAAAAAAAAGCTTTGAATTTGGATGACTCTTCCTTGCTATTTCATGCACTATGATTGGTTTGGTGAAATCAATTGATAAAAGAAAAAGGATTCACAAACGGTTTCCCTTCTCTTTACCAAAGGTTGCCCGCGAAATAAGTGTATATCACCTATAATCAAGAACCACGTCCATGAATTAGGAGACAGGGAATGGGAACTGTTCCATATTGCATTTTCTGAAATCCAAAATATGAATTCCATCCAGGCCATAAAATGCAGTAATTTTAATTTCAAAGTTTGTCACTATGTTTATTGTAAAACAAAGATTGATATTAAATGTAAGCGCTCACTATGTAAGGGGAATGCACTTGCATCACAGGGTCAAAATGCAAAGGTTGAAATACATACCTATTGGGAAAAACGCAGCTAAGAAGTATGCATGACTTTTTAAGATTGCAATTCGTACATCAAAACCAATCTTCAATGGATCCTAGTTCAGTTGATTAGTGAGTGAACTAGAACATGTTTTTCCAACGCGCCCCCTTTCCGCTACCCCGCCCCCTTGGCTCATGAGCCAAAATACGCCACTGCATGCGGTGGAGAATGGAAAGGGTTTCCCCTCCGCTCCGCCAGCGCCCAAGCTCGGCCGCGTGACAGGCGGGCAGGAGCCAGACGCGGTAGAGACGCAGCAGGGGCGACGGCCGTGGCATGCCATGAGCCGTGAGGCTGAGAGAAAGCGAGCCGCGAGGGGGCCGATGAGAGACGCCACGCACGCGCACCCATTCCTGTCTGCCCGGCCCGACTCACCACTGACGCCTCGTAATGCCGTCCAGCCAGCCTGCCAGTAAATGCTGTCCCCTTCCTATTCCCTCATCGAGTCGCTCGCCGAGCGAATTGCCCATCGTCTCCACCCAGTTCTCACACCGGTTATTCCTAATGAATGCTCATCGGCCCTCTCGAACGAAGCAGAACGTTCTGCGACATCGAGTAGGCCGATGCAGTCGCGGGAAAGGGGAAGATACGCTTTCGCGGGGCTCCTCCCAATGCCAGCGATTGATCGGAAAGGAAGAAGAAAATAAGGGCTCACCAGGGCATCCCATGGATTCCCCCACACTCTGCCACGCATTCTCCTTCACGTCCCGGTCCCGGTAGCCGGCTAGACGAGGGTTGTAGAGGACTTCGTGAAGCTGGACGGCAGCGACGAGCGCTTCCACGTCCATGTCGCTTGGCTTCGCGCGAACGACTGACTGCGCCGGGCCCCTCCCAACACATTCCCCCCTCGCCCTCGCTTCGCTTGGCTTCGCTCAGCCGGTTATCGACCCTCGGTCTCGGCCCCACGTCATTTCATTCCGTTCCTCTTGTCGCTCGCCTTCGCGCCTCTGCAGCCCTTGGTCAACGCTGTCGCATTCGCAATAATCCTTTGTGTCATGAATCTACGAACTCCCACGAGGCAACCATTACAAAAATTTCCCGCGCAAAAATTGAATACATTTCTCCGCCTTCTCCAGGCGTGCCAGCCCCCTTCGAGCATGCATCAGATTTGTTCAGCTTGAATTGATTTCATTTCATAATGAGCGCCAATGGAAATCGGCTTAGCTGAGTTAAGCTCATTTTCGTAGACCATTATCATAAAATAAAATCAGATCAATGGACCTGGTATACTCTTCGTCTTTGTCCGAGATGTGCTTTTCTCGTACGCGTCCTCCAGCTATACTGTAGCATCGCGAACATTTTCGCGAGCGGAGACAGTTTAATATCCTTCCGTGTTTCTTAATTGGTGAAATTTTCAGCAAATCTCTTTATTCTGACGCCACTTTCATTTTCCCCCGTCTTTCACGTCTGTGGGAACGTTTGGTGTATCGCCTCATTGCTCCTCCATGTTGTCGCGTCGGCGCGGACGCCTTGCCCCCTCTAAAAGAACGTATTATGTTTAAGTGACCATGTGGACTGGCCCATCAGAGCATCAGCAGGCATGTACGCGAGAAGTTGGGGGGGGGGGGGGGGGGGAAAGTTACGCCAAAGCAACGTTCTTTTAGAGGGGGCAAGGCGTCCGCGCCGACGCGACAACATGGAGGAGCAATGAGGCGATACACCAAACGTTCCCACAGACGTGAAAGACGGGGGGAAAGTTACGTCAAAGCTACGCACGTGGGATGGCAATCAAGCATTCAGGGACATAGGGAGCGAGTGGGAGCTTGCAGCGTTGCTAAGCGTCCTATCGTTAGAGAAACCTGCACGGGTTATAAATTGAAACGACGCTGCAATCTACGACGTCTGTAAATAAGGGTAACTGCACCTACAACTGCACCAGTCTCAATATTACCATGAGGAATATGTCGAAAAACCACAGTACGAAGGTAAAAAGTTTCATGAAAGGGGAAACTTGGAGTTGAACATTTAGGCTTTATGAGGAGTGCACACCTCTCTAGTTTACTCAACATGGAGCTATCCACAAGCAGGAAGCGTCTGGGTTATTATTCAAGCGCCAAGTGCGTTTTCGCAAGTTGGACAGGTCTCGGCTTGTTCATCGCAAGGATATACAGGTCTGGTTTTATTTAGTGGAATCTTCTCCACACGATTTAGATAGGCGTGACACTTGTGCGTGACACTTTCTAACTTACGTTTATCTTGTCCTGGGACACTTACTGTTGGCCTAGGGTCATCCAGTTGATCTTTATAGGACTAGGTCTTGTAGCGCCCATCATACAGAGATTTGCAAATTAATTCTCAACACCTTTAACATAGGTTAATAAGCCTAATATCATTTTTTTATGGGGAGATTTACTCTCATTTGGGAAACAAGTATCATTGCCCAATATATATGGTGGTATTAATTTATTTGCAAGTCTCTGTACAGGCCATATCATAAGACTAGCTTAACATAGGGCAACCATAGTCTTGGCAGTCATGGTAGGCCTAGGGCAGGAATGTTGCATCTATGAAGGCCTGAGTTTCACTGCACCTTTAAACTTTGGCCCTTGCACCAAGGGGTCTATGAGCCTGTGATAGGTTCAAGGCTAAATGGGGGGATTAAGAAACTAAAGACCTTTGTGTGAGAGTGGTGTAGCGATACTCATTAGGCTATGGGTGGAAGAAGTAAACATCTGGCCTGGATTGGCCTAGTTTAATTTAGTATGCATTATTTTAGGATATAACATAAGAGTTGTAACTCAATTCTATCATATGCAATTTAAAAAAAAATTTGTAGCAGTGACAGTGATTGTAGCAGTCATAAGTGCCAAACCCATGGGGGCAAAGGGGAATGTACCCCCCCAACAATGTTATTGAGGGGGCAATGCCTCCAGGGAATGGTAGAAGTACAACAAAAGTATGGCACATGGAACATGAGGAAAAATGCTGTTTCACAAAATATATGAAAAAATATTATTTTCCTGTATGTTTTGAGCTTCAGCATAGAGGTCCCTGTCACTATGCAAGGGTATGGAGTGGAATGGCAAGGGCCCTTGGCCCTCTACATGCCCAGCAGCCCCCCCCTTCCATCTCATTGTGCAGCTACCATAATGCTGAGCTACCCCACAGGATCCTGGAACGATTCTGTCAATGTTATGTCAAGGGCATTAGAACCCTGTCCCCAATATTTTTTAGAAGTTGGTGCCTATAGACAGAGTTAAATAATGAAGCAGGAATAAAGAAAAACTTAATGCCTTGAATGCAAGGCAAAAGAAGTTCCTGTGAGGTGAAAGGTACTAAGTAGCTTTTTTTCCTTATGTAATTACTATGTTAGGCAGCCTGGGACAGAGTTGTGTATCTTTGGAGTAGCCTGGGATCTTCTTTGGCCTACCTCTGTATGTTACCCTGGACCTGTGCTATACAGGAATTAATGCACTATAGGCAGGTTTTATTATCAGCAATGAATGAGTACTTTATTTTGGACCAATGAAAAGTCTTGACCAAGACATGAAACAATAAATGTTAGCCTATGCTGTTGGGGGAGGGATATTTATTTTAATCTTATTTGCAAGGATTCCCATTAGACGTTTGAAAAGGATTTAAGTCTAGTGAAAAAAATCTAGATCAGAATTACATCTAATATGCATATAAGTAAAGATATTGTGTCATATCTAATCAAATGCACCTATATCTTTGAACAAGTTTTAATGTATGGATTGAATGGTTGAGGGATGGATTCCCATGTCATCTCTGGTGTCTTAGTTTCTTGGGGTGAACTTTAATGCCCCAATTTCTTATACAATGCAATGGCCTTCTCTTTATTTTGACCTTTATCTATCTGCTTGCCTGACCAAGCTTGAAAGTCCTACTTTACTGTCATCTTTCTCCATGTTGCATAGGCAAATTTCCAATAATTAGTGTAGATTATGTTTAATGGAGGTCCATTTTTGGATGGAGTTTTTTCACCTTGTTTTATATTGAGAATTTTTTTTATTCCTACATTTACCAAAGATTTTACTCGCATGATTTGTCACTGGAAGCTAGTTCATAAACCCACCCAGACCAATTTGGCCTAATGGTTATATCTGTATCTTCACTGGCCTAGGCCAAGCCTAGTCTATGATAAACCTAACTTAGCATAACTCCAGATATCTTGAAGGAGCAGACTCCATGAAAACTATTTCATATGTTTGTATTTTGTTTTCAGGTGACCTTCATATCTTAAAGGCTTCCTTTTCATTCTAACAATTTAGACATTTCTAGTCAGGAGCTTCACAGTAGTGTCCTTGCTTCACAATGGAATGCATTGGAAGCACGGTTATTCTTGATCTCATTTCTTGGTCTCGGTAATGTGTTTAAGTAAAATTGATCCCATGTTACGTTACTGTTGATTGTTGGATGTGACAGGCCATTTTGGCCTTTCACACTGTGCGTCATCATGTCTACTGCCTCATTCATGAAGGCCTGCTCTCAGGCTCCATCCACAGATGCCATTAAAACAATGCAAGTAAAAATAAAGAATCCACTTAGGCAAGTCTTTGATGCAGAAGATAAAGTTTATCAATTTCAGGAGGTGAGTCTGAACTATCAATCTGTCAAGAGCTTGTACTGGCATACAGTTCATGTGTAATGAGAAATTTCTGTCTTTCTTCAGGTTTATGAATTTTTCCGGAAACGCATAGTTGAAGTGTTGCAAAAGGAGGGACGCCTGTTGCCAAATTCAGTCAATATTGCAGGGGACCCTCTGGAAGAGGTTTTTGGCACATCTATTCTCCCATTTGGGATGATCCTGTAAGTTATTGAATATAAATTTTCCCTGTGAATCATGATTGATTGTGAGTATAGATGTTTGCTGCATTATCATGTGAGATGGAATGTGCTTTGTTCCTTGTCATAAGAAGGCTTGAAATGATTGCAGGTCATGCCTATATGCACAAGTGGAGCCAGTTGACCGTACAGACCTGAAAGGTAGTCGTAAGCTAGAATGTGGAGACCCTGATGAATCTGATGATTGTATGCCCACACCTAGGAAGCAGAGGAGAGCAGACTCTCCTGAGGAGTCTAATAGTGATGTGGAAAGTGTCTACAGTGTCCAGGGATATGTGACAGGTGAGACTCATCATTTAGGCCTGTACTATGTGAGAGTAATTCAGAGTTGGCATCATAGAGGGTTGACTGCCACTTGTTTCATGTATCCATTCACATATTAACCTGTTTTGTATAAATTATGGACATGTGAGGTGGAGGAAAATTTTTCCCAGAAAGAAAGTTTCAGGAAGAGCATGGTAGGGTTGAACATAAACTAAACAGCATACGTTTCCTGCCATTTTGCCTTTCAGCTTTCAAAATTCTTTCATGTCATAAATTGAAAGATTTGTTGTTAAAGTAAGATAAGGTAATAGAATATACAAATTTATAAAGAGAGGAAGATGCATCATGCTTGAAGGTCCTTAGTTGTCCAGTGTGGGAAACAATTATTGCCTTTTCTTCTTGGAGTGGATGTTCTTTTCATTGTTGCATAAAGGTTCTGGTGAATGGCCTCTTCAAGACCCTCAAAAAGATGGTTTGAATAGATGTTGAGTGTATTATGGCTATTTTGAAGAGAGATAGACCATATTTTTGTGTATACAACAACCAATGGTGCACAGTTGTTTTGCATGTGATATGTTGGAAAAAATTGAATCAATGGTCATAAAACCAGACTTTGATTTTGCACATAGCATACTGAACTTTGAGTTTATACTCCTAATATAGAATCCCAGTCAGATCTACTTTCAGAGGCTTTCAGAGGACTTTTGAAATAGAAATATTCTTTTATCTGTTTTCAACCAAAATCAGGAAAACATGCTTTCAAGTCAGGAACATGTAAATGTAGCTGCAAACTCTCTCCAAGCATGGTGACATTAAAATTTCATAAAATTGTACAAGAGGCTCAAGATCGTGAGAGGTGGTTTTAGGTAGACCAGCAACAAAGTCTACTGCATGGTTTGTTCAAAACTATTATGCTGGAGAGTACCACCCAAAGTCTCAGAGAGGATGGGTAATGGCCATCAATTTGACCTTCTCCATTGTGTCACATGCAAAGCAATACCATATCATTGTTACATTAGCAAATACCAATGCCTGTCTCCTCAAAATTTCCATATGATTCCAGCCTGTAATCAAACCATTTGTTTTGTTGGGAATGTTGAAGAGTGCTTCATCACAGCCTACTAGGTAGGAGATAGTGATGGAGTTTCACTTCCCTGGATGGAGACACAATAATTATTTCTCACACTTAAGGATGTAGAATTCAAGTTAGTAATATCTGCCACTCTTAGTAAATTTGTACTTTCAATTTGTGCCACACCTGTTTATATAAGTATTTTACATCCTTTTTGAAGATGTCATGTTTGTAAACCCTTTAGAAAAACTTGGAAGTTTGTTTGCTTGCCTTTGCTGGAAGCTAAAAATGTTTCCTTTATGTTTCCAGAATTATGTAAGAACTCAGACTACTACTCTTCTTCGTCTGAATATGAAACAATGGATGAGTTTGAGGTAAGAGTTCATCGAGAGGGAGATGTGGGAATTGAATATGAGGTCCAAAGTTCCTCTAATGACTCATATCTTCACGATGAGGATTCAGACTCCAGCTCTGGTGTCGAGGTTTGTAGTGTAGTCCAATGGAATGCCTTAAGAGAGATGTTTGGTATGGCATATTTAGCAAGATTGCAAACACCTACCACAGGAAGCAGTAGTCGTGGCAGCTGCTGCCCTCTGTGGAGATGATTGTTCGGAATTGGACTTCTTCGCGGATTCCTCGGATTTCTTGAGCACCGAGACCCTGGTCTCTTCTTCGGATGCAGAGATGCCCCCCGATGACTGGAAGTGTATGGACTGTGGCAGTTCCACTCAAAAGCCTTTCTTCCGATACTGCAGCAAATGCTGGCAGGTCTGTTGAAGTATGAGTGACTGAAGCATAGACTGATTCTCAGAGGATTTGTCCAATGCTTCAGAATTTCAGGGCATTCATGGATTGACCATGGAGATTAGAAAGTAAGTATTGCACTCACCATGTTCCCTAGGAGAGAAAAGAGATGTTGGGTCGTCCTCCAAGGCGGAAGAAGAAGCGGCGAAAGTCTGGTAGATCCAGGTTAAACGTACAGAGCCAGACAGAAAATGGGGACGATCCCAGCTCCTCTCAGATGAGTGCATCCTCCATTGCAGGCAGTTCCAGTGTAAGTTCTGTTAGTTCCAGCTTTCCAGGAATGTGCATCACATGTGAGAGCGCACCCAGGAATGCCAGCCTCGTTCATGGCAAGACTGGTCACCAGTGCATGTGTTACAAGTGCGCCAAGCGCCTCCTCCGTCGTCCACCACGGGATCGACGTTGCCCCGTTTGCAACCGCCACATCCAACAAGTCATACAAAATTTCTTCTAGGCCTAAGGTCCCTTCAGTTACAAAAATAAAAACTTGGTGGTTTTTCTTGGGATTCCAGAAAGAGGAAAGACGCCTTATTTTTGTTGAAACCAATACGGACGATATTCTTTCACGTAGACATTCATTTGCTGAAGCATTACCAGGATCTTATTTATCGGGAGATTATATGCAGGACCTAATTCTCCCCCTCCTTTTTTTATTTTTATTTTTTACATATTTGTCATCTGATGATCTCATAGCTTTTATTACTGTACTGCCAGGATTTTCATGCCTCTAAGCTCTTGAATCCCAGGTATGATTTCTTTGGAATGTGTTCTGTCACCTGACTGAAAAGCTTCTGGGTACAGTTTCATAGGCATAGTAGAAATAGTCATGGTTTATGTTCATGGATGGGGTTCAGCTTCTAAGAAGGCAGGGATGTGCGTGGTTTGAGTAAATGAAGGTAAAGGGGTGCTTCTCCTCTTGGGAGATAGCCACATGTGTTGTCCGACCCCTTTCGTCTGTTCAGTGCTTTAATTCATTTTGTGATTGTGTGATGATAAAAATCGGGATCGGCGGGCACTACATGTATTTGAAAAGCTCGTGCAAGTTGATGAGAGCTTTTTTTTCTTTCTCGCGGCAGACTAGAATGCTTTCCATTCTCTTTGCTTCCGGCATTTGCTTCCGTGCATGCAGTTCTGTATTCCGTGTTCTTTCAGGCGTGATCAGGCTGATGGCGGCTGAAGCGCCCCATCAGCAAGAGCGGAAGAAGAAGCCTCCAGGACAGGTGGTCCAGCCGCAGCCCGTCCCCAGCGTCAAGAGTTTCCTCGACAATGTCGCCGGGTTCATCCACGAGATGACGCCTTTGCAGGTCGCGCTGGACACCAAGGAGGTGGTGCGATGGGTTCGCTTCGAGTCGCTCGAGGATGCTCCGGGGACGTTATTGCTCATCTTGGGCTACAACACGGGCGTGCAGGTGTGGGCCGTGGGGAAGACGGGGGAAGCGGTGGAGGTGTTGTCGTGGAAACAGGGCTCCGTGCGACTCCTTCACATCCTTCCCGAACCTTCACAGAAGCGGGAGGACAGTTACGTGTCTCAAAGACCGCTCATGGTCCTCTGTGATAGCAGCACTGCCAACGGCCCTCCATATTCCACTCTCACGTTTCTGTCCCTCAAGACGGGAGATCAGGTGAAGACTATTCAGTGCAAGGCAGGGGTAACCGAGATCCTAGCGGATCACCGAGCCGTTGTCGTCACCTGTTTGTCCTACATCCTCGTCCTCGACGCCTCGTCTCTAGAACAGCTGTTCCAAATCGATAGTTGTTACCCGGCGCTGAATCCCGTTGCACTGGGCAGTCGTTGGCTGGTGTATCCGGACCGGAAGCTCATCATGCCTTTGCATTCCGATGGAGGCGTGTCCTCGGATGCCCAATCATACACGGCATCTGTCATCAGTGCAGCCAAGACTCTGACTAAAAGCCTGAAGGGCGTTTCGACCTCCGATCCGCAGTGGGAGGTGGGGGTTCTCACGGTCGTAGATCTGGCGAATGCCGAGAGAGGTGAATGGTGCCTTCACGCGGAGAGTCGCGGAATCGTTGCTCATTTCAGGGCGCATTCCCATCACCCCGTGGTAGCCATGAATTTTGACAACTCTGGGAATCTCCTCCTCACGGCCGACAAGCCCGGAAACGTGTTCAACGTGTTCCGCATCCACGCGCATCCACTGGGATCGTCCATGGCTGCCGTTCAGCACTTGTACTGTTTGCATCGAGGAGACACGACCGCCCGAGTTCAACAGATGACTTTTTCGAGCGACGCGAGATGGGTCGCCGTAAGCACCCTTCGCGGAACCACCCATCTCTTCCCCATCACGCCCTACGGTGGACCGGTCACCACACGGACCCATTTGTCTCGAGGCGTGGTGAATCGACTCAGCAGCTTCCATCGCAGTGCGGGATTGGATGAGGGCTTCAAGAACGGGTTCGTGTGCATCGGGGGTACCCGTGGTGACCCGACCGCACCCCGCTTCCCTCATCCGACCGTCGTCATGCCTTTGGCTCAATTGCGACACGGCGGATTCGCCGTTCCCCCTTCTACAGGTTCTCTTGTGAGATCCACCTCTTTCCCTTGCTTCGCCCGAGACATTCTATTCATGGCTTTTTGGTTCTCGATCGTGAAGAGGAGACGAACTGCGTGAGGATTGCAGCCAAGTTCACCAGCGGTCGACCGCAGCTGGTCCAGCCGTTCACGAGCAAAAAAGCCTCGGAGACCCTTTACGTCCTCACTTGCCATGGTCTCCTCTTCAGGTACTGCCTCGAACCGCAGGCATCGTCGTCCTCAGGTATTCCAACGATTCCCCTTCATCCAGAAGTATTGTATCGGTTCGAGAAGGGAATTTCTATCGAGGCTTTTCATTTCTTCATTCCATTTTAGATTTTACTAGAGTTATAGAACCCACTTATAGTTCCGTCCTGTCTGTGTGTATGACCACACTTGGTATGACCGACGATAGTTAAAAAATATTGACTGGATCACTGTGAATACTGGCATGCAGATAGGTATGGGAAAGGTGCGGACCAAGTTCATTAGTGACATAATTCGTACTAAAAGCAGAATTTTCCCCCGCGAATTTTGAAATTGCTCTCAGAGGGAAGGGCATGCGCAGCGCCCAGCTTAGGTTGGGGCATCGCGTCAACAGAGTAGCCAGATTACTTCCAGTCTTCGTAGTTGGCGTATCCATTGCTTGTGAACGCGTCATATTCTCATCATTCAGTATCCTTACTCTAGTTTCCACCTGTTATTGAAAGGAGGTTCACTACTGGGTGGAGCTGAACCTTTATATTTAATATAAAATGTCCTAAAATCGGTCTTGCTTGATTGATTGGACCATACCCTACCTTGTAATTAGTTGGCAAATTGCAAGACTTGTTCCATTCCTAAGTTTAACTGAGCATATTATGAATCAAGTTCTTATGTTGTTCAATACGTGTCATTGCATGAAAGGAAGCAAACATTTTAGAGGTGTATATGGAACAAAAAATCCTGAATTATCCTCTTTGGTCTTCTAGCAATTATGACTTTATTGTAAAATATAACCTTTGCAGCTTGTGTTTTCATGCAATGGCATGGATTCTGTCCCTGTGAATTTCTTCAGAGCCACTTGAGGTGCCAATACACTTTTATGACCAGGAAAGGCAATCATTAGATATCAGGTATCCTACAGTTAAAATAACTTTTTTCAAAATATTGACAACCTTAGCCAGAAAGAGATAATAAGTGCTCCACCCAGAAAATTATTGCTCATGTATGAAATGAACAGTAGGTGGAAGTGGGGAGCGAGTGTTGGAGGAATCCCCCCTGGAAGTGAATGTGAAGGCTGAGGTGCAGTGGAAGCTTCTTCCTCCATTGTCATCCCTAGAGCTCCATCCTCCATTGTATGCAGGGAATCCCCTGCTTCACATGGGAAATCCCCAGGGATTCCTTGGCACTTCTGCAAGACTGACATCTACTCAGACCACCCCTGGATCTCATCCTCCTGCTTGGCTCTCCATGGTCAGTTCTCCTCCCATTTCATATGTAGATGCATTGCAGATATCCTCTCTTGTGAGTGAATCCTCATTTGTAGCTTGATAGACCCAGGCTGGCTGTCTTTCTGTAAGCCAAGTTGGCCCACATCCACTAAAATGAAGCTGAACTCATGACATGAACATGAAAGGTTTTTATCAAGACTCAGATGTATTGGATGTCAAGTGTGATGCTTGTGTTGGATGAAGCACCTTCCCTGAATGCTAAAAAATTCAAAGACTACAAACTGGAGCTTCGTTGAAAGAAGTCAAGCATTTTTTGCCTAATATCTGCAAGATAAAATTCAGAAATCCTTCATTAAGTTTTAGCAGAGCAAACATTCCAATGCTTAGTGTCACAAATTAGGTCACTTAGGTATTTGTTCTTTTAAATGAAAAATCCAATGTTTTGCAGCTTGCTTCAGGATCAAACCTTGACTGGAGATGCTTGAATGCAGTGCCAGTTGGGTTTGATCCTGACAGGTATCTGCCCCCCAGAATGTAGTCACATTTTTTTCCAGCCAGCCAATGCATCAGTATGTCTTTTAGGCTTACCTCCTTAAGCCATTACTTCATGTAGTTTAGCAGACTGTTCTCTGCCCTGTGGAGGCTGGGCTTGATGTATGCATGAGTATGAAAAGGTACATACATACATCATACAAGACATGAAGACATGAGCAGTGGGCTGTGTTCCCATGGGTGCAGGTGGAGATAGCAACATATCAAGAGCCTCATCGTCGCTTGTGGATGGGTCCCCAGTTCACCTTTCATCCTCTTGATCAAGCCACACCAACAACGTGAGCACTTATATGCTTTCTCTACCAAAGGATCACTAGTATAGGATGGATGTACTTGTCATGTAGAGTTTGTCTATGACAATTACTGGATATTTGAGGCTTGATCCAAAAGTTTTAGAACATGACTTACCATTTTTGTGGGCTGGAGTTACCTTCAAAGTAGTCCCCTTGGGAGTCCACACACCTCTGCACTGGCAGAGGTGTGTAGACTTCAGCTTCTGGAAGCACTTCATAAAGTCCTCTATTGGCATGGCTAGATGTTCATGTGTCTCATTTGTTTGGATTTCTGAATGAGTCTCAAATCTTTGACCTTTCAGATGCATTTTCAGTGTAGGGTATAGGAAAATATCACACAGAGCTAGATCTGGTGTATAAGATAGGTGGTTAAGCTCTGTGATGTTGAAAATGCATCTGATAGGCTGAAGATTTGAGGACACCCAGACTATCCAAACAATTGCAACACATGAACATCTAGCTATTGCAATAGAGGATTTTATGAGGTGCTTCCAGAAGCTGCAGACCACTGGCAGAGGTTTGTGGACTCCCAAGGGGACTACTTTGAAGGTGACCCCAGCAAGTGACTCAAAGACTCCAGCTCACAAAAGTGGTAAGACATGTCCTAAAACTTTTGGGTCAAACCTCCTCGTACATGTCATGCACAGGATGCATGTACAGTACTTGTTGTAGGTAAAGCACATGGTTGTATTTGGCTACTGTCTACATATATCCTGCACATGGAAGTCTCTAATCCATTCTCCTGATAGAGGGAGCAGAGGGTTGATGATGCAACGGCCCATCCACGGTGAAGGAGATGGAGAAAGGAGGAAGTTGGTGGAGATCTATGGGGCTCAGAGGAAAGGAACTCCAAAGGAGGCCTCTGAAAACAAGATTGAGGAAAACCTAGCTGAGGCTATGGAGGATACCTCCCTGCCTGTTATGAGTATGATCCATAAAGTCCAGCTCATATGTCACTCATTTTTATCCATAGTTGCAACATGCAGCATGCTCTTCTTCAGGTGATACAGACAACCCAAGAATGGAGGAGGAACCCCCAAGTCAGGCAAGGTTGAAGGGCAAGAAAGGCAAGAGGTCTGGCCTCAAATGACCACATCCAGTCTTTTTTATTTGCATAATAGTGAACAATCCCTTGGTTCTGTTTCATTCCTGCCCTTGTATTGTGATGCTTGATGAGAGAAGAGAAACAGATTTTATATAAAAGGATGCAGTTGTCAATTGAAAAAGTTCATATAGGACACAAGCTCTTTCTTCTTGTGAAGAAAGATTGGTGATGACCTTCACCATCCCTCATCTTGTTCCGTAATTAAGAACTGTAACCTATTTGTTTCTAGGAGGATTTGTTATATTATGTAGAATGTTTATCTTTTATATTTCAGGTTGTAGGTGAGTTGTGAGTGATTGAAATCATGAGTGACTGAGTGCATGATTTTTGGTCGTGTCATTCCTGTCTCCAATGCTTATGGATCTCAAGCAGGTCAGGGTGTAGCCTCCAATCTTGTGTCTGTTTAGATGTAAGACATACCTCATGATCCTGTATGTCAGTGATGTTTCTTCTTTGCAGTGCTGAGGACTTTTTCAAACATGGGAAAGACAGTCCACTATGCGGTTGGAGTTGGAAGGAACGTTGGCATCTTCTCATCCTGGTTTCTTTCTTTGTCTTTTATTTCTTCTGGTTGCCACAGTGGTTGATGTTCCTTTGACTCTCCTAACCACAATCTTTGATCCTTCTTACATCTTTGAAGGGAGGAGTGTCGAGAGCAGATTCAGGGCTTCCCAGGTGCAAAATTCAAGAAGTTTTCCACTCGCTCAGAGGCACAGCGTTTTGTGGACGCATGCAGGGCAGATCCCTCTCGCTGGCCTGTTGATCCCAACAAGACTCCCAAATCCAAGAATCTCAGAAGCCCACACAGAGATCTTCTCCTTTTGGCTGCACTCCACAATGACATTGACGTGTATGAAGACCTCCAGGCCTCGCCTGAACTAATAAACAAGGCAAAGACGGTGGACAAAGCTTCATTTGAGACAAATCCTGATGGCTCGGTGGTGGTATATACCGATGGAGCATGTTCCAAGAATGGCTACGTGGGAAGCAAGGCTGGCATCGGTGTCTATTTTGGTCCCGATAACCCTCTGTGAGCCTTTTCTTACTGCTTTTTACCTTCTTTTTTTCCATTGTTTCTCTGCCTTTTGCAGGCTTACATTGATTTCAGCTCTGGCCTTATATATTTAAATTGTAAATGTATTGAGTGAACAAACAATTTTGATGGAAAATATTTACATGGAGAGATGGAGCTTCTCTGTTCATTTCCTGCAGGAATGTGTCAGCTCGAGTACAAGGTAGGCAGACAAACAATAATGCTGAGATTCAGGCAGCCTTTCATGCAGTCACACTGGCCAAAGCTGCTGGTAAGTATGTTCTATCATGCTTAATAAAGATGAGATATTGTAAGAGGGATTCCTTTCATATTAGTGAATGGTGATTTTTCTGTTTATGAGCCCTTTTTGCAATGGTGGCTGATTTAAACCAACAGGGTTTGAGGCAGTGGAGATTCGTACAGACTCCCAGTTTATGATCAGCTGCATGACAGACTGGTTGAACAAGTGGCTTGGGAACAACTGGAAGACCGCTCATGGTGAGGAGGTGAAGAACCGTCACGAGCTGACTGCACTTCTTGAGGCATCTCAGGGCATCCGTGTCAACTATGTATGTTGCTGTTTGCTCCTCTTCTAACCCTGTCAACAGAAAGGGCTCTTTCAGACAGGAAAGTAATTGAAATGGGAAGACTATTATCAGTAACTTGTTGAGCAGATAAAATAGGAGGGCATGTGTGCAAATTTCAGTTAGGGATCACAAACAGAAGGTTGGACAAGAAATCTGATCTGATAGCAAGGAAGATGAAACTTGATATTGTGATCAACACAAGGAGTTTCTCATGTTTGTCTTGAAAAGTTCTTCATTTTTCCACTTGGGTTTGGTCATGTCCCCCAACATTCTATCATGATGCACTATGGCAAGAATTATTAGCAAACCTAGACCTGAGACAAATTTCGCCTGTGATTGAAGAATTAATGAATGGTGATGGTGTGATTCCAGACGCACATCCCAGGTCATTCGGGCATTCCCGGGAATGAGGAAGCAGACCGACTCTCTCGAGAGTGCCTGTGATATACTGTATTCCATCCGCCACAATCTGCCTCCCACCTCCAGCTCACAAATGAAAAAAACTGGACACCACCTTCAACAACTTCTATTTATTCCTTCCCATCTTTTGTTTTGCATTTTGTACAAAAGTTAAGCCCATCTGTATAGTAGGATAAGTTTGGGAACTCTTTCATGTGAACTTCAACTGATCTAAACGAAACAATAAAAAAACAAACAAAAAGTGAATGCTGAAAGCTCTAGAGCTTGTTTCAATGCCTGAGGACAGGCAGGAATCCCCTCTTCCCCTTACCCCCTAGTCTAAACCAGAAAGGATGAAATGTGTGAATGAATTGATTCAGAACACCAGAGGGATTGAAGTTCTATATCATTTTGCAACATTAATGTCTTTAATGTGACTGAATTGCATCCATAGATATCAACATTATGGCTCTCATGCATCCCCCCATAATAAATCAAATTTGTAATTGGAAAATGAATATCAAACAGGGGTTACCCTTAGCTTCACAATACAGTTTTGCACCATAAGGTAGGCATTGGCTAATGGTGTGATGGTGACAATAAAGTTATGGTGGGATGTTTGTGGGATTGGGTTATTTTATTTTACATTGTAAGAAGATAGTGGGATTGTTGAAGATTTTGAAAAACGTCTTACATTTAGAATTTATGCTGAAAACATGAATGCATGTCATACAACAGACATGCAATAATAATATATAATAATAATAGTAATAATAGAGCTATTTATGTGAAACCCTCAGTATCTCAAATGCAAACAACTGATGACCAGGGTAGAACACATACTACTTGTATTGAAAAATTCATGAAAGTATGCCAAAGACTTTGATTCAATCAGGAGGCAATTAGTGAAATTTTCCTCGAATTCATGAATTTGAGGAAGACACTATTACACATAAGTACCAACTCATTCATCATTGCTGACATGGTGGAAGTTCCAGTAGGCAAACACAGGACATCTAGGAGCAAATTGAGCTAACTTGCAAGCCAAAAGCAGTATGATATACCCATTGGTCTCCATAATGCACAAGTGAGAGAAGTCAAGACATATTCTAGAGCTTCTGGTTTTGCGTTTTTTTTTCACCCTTGACCATTTCTACATAGTAAACAGCCTCAAATTTTCTTGCGAAATTTCTGCAGAGTTTTATAAAGGGTGAACTTCTTGTACAAGTTATAGGCCTTGCAGATCAAGTATGGTTTGAAGCACTAATTAGAGGCAACTGAGTGTGAGGCAAGCTAGATTCAAGTTGTTGAATGGAGAAACATGAGGACTATGAGACTTACAATCACATCTAAGTGGTTATCAACAATATCAGCAAGTAGTGAGGAACGAATAGAGATCAGGAAAAATCATATATTATACTCATCCTCTGAGATAACATCACCTTCATATCAGTAAGAGAAATGACAGCATCAGATCTCCTGGTCATTTACAAAGGTTGGAAGGATATGTAGACAAGCATCAAAGCAAACTGGATAAATTTAACTGTCCTCAAAGAGGACAAGAAGAAAGTGTGAGAGCATGCTCTCCAGGTCAACTACAGAATGAATTAAGGACCTTCCTGGAAAAGAGGCCCAAATTCACTTTCACTTGTGCACTTCAGAACAAAGCAAGGGTATTGTATGGCAGAAGGACACATGCAAAAACTTCTATTAAACCCTTAACTGGGTTAGACTTCTTTTGACATCAGACCTCCCATAGGTTAAGATGTATTCAGTGAAAAACTTGACATTAAAGGGTTAAAGCAGCAGTCTCCTTTTACTCATTGAATCTTCAAGTGTCTGTAATCCCCAATTTGGGAAGAAGACCACTGTCAATAATAAAAATCTTTTCAGTTTCCAACAAGATGGATCTTAGCTGGCCTTGGGCCTGAGAAATCTTGACAAGTAGAAGAGCCTAATGGAGCTTAGTGTCCTACAGAATGTGAGCTGATAAAAATTAATTATTTTTCTATGCTCAATTGGTAGAACAGCCAGGAGTGGGAAAAGGGCACAAGTGGTACTGTGGGATGAATTTGTGTAAATCACACAAGACTGTATCTTGAGAAGTTTCCCTAAATGAATAATATAAGCTCATCTTTCCCTTAAGCAATAACTCCCATTATCTCAGAATCGACATCTTGCATTTGTATCCTTTTCCCAAGGACTGCCTCAATTACCTTTGCAAGTAACTGGATGAAGTTCAGAGTGCTCTATTTAGTAAATACACAACACCACGTGCTTCATATAGCTGCCACAGCAGGACAAAAAGTAAGTGCCATCTGGTCTCCTCAGATGCAAATTGAAAGGATATAACCACCAGTAGAGCAATCGTCCCCACAATCTCTCACCATATGAAGGGAAAAAATGTTGTGAAAATGTAACTATATTATTTGTGGTGATGGGCCTTCTGAATTCAGGAATCATAGCTTGATGCACTTTGTGCATCTGAGAGAAAAATGGCACAGGAGTTCACTTTTTCCACAATGACACTGCTGCAAAGGAGTTGTGTATGGTGTTGGAGAGCAAGCAGTCAGTGCAAGTAAAGAACAAGGTAATCAGCATCTTTAAAAATTGTGTTTCATGTCTTCATGTCATGCTTTGAAAATAACTATTTCAAAGCAATGCCAAGTTGGGGAAAGGTTCAGCCAGTATGATAGGAATTTCAGATACATTGTCTTTTGTCTCATGTTGTTTATTTCAAGAACTTCCATGAAGTCATTGTGTTTCATGTTGAGAAACAAACTTTCCTATAAGTAAAACTTTTCAGCTTATTCAGGGTGTTTTGATTGACACGACACCTGGAACCCTCCCCCATATGTGTCAATGTATGCTCTGTTAGCCTTATTAATTTACATATTATTACTCCTATTCAAATCAATACATAAACCCCAATGAATCTAGTTTTATATGTAGTAAATGTTTGTGGAATATATTTCACAGACCAGTGATGCTGTATTGCTTAAGAGGAAAGGTTGTGCTCATGGCACGTCCCAAACTAATTCTTTTGACTTTCATGTGGCTTGTAAAAATGAATCAATTCTGATGAGTTTCACATAATACATTCTAACAAACTTCACACTATAAACTAGAAAATTAAAGTTTGTTTAACAGTCAACCTTGGAAGAAATGCAATGCTTCACATAAAGGTCCCACATGTGACACATGGAACTATTTTAGGGTAAAATAGCATGATGATGCTTGGCCATTAGTTCTTCCATATTATTAAATCAGTAGACCTAGAGCATATACTCTATGGAGAGTGATGCAAGAAATGGGGTTCATACAACACAAAAAATCCAACTAACAAATGAGTGTAACCCATGAAATTAATGATGGACTGATTCTTGCTATTGGCCTATTTTTTCATATAATAGTTATCAGTTGATATTTCCTATATCAGCTGACAATGAAGGTCATCAAACTTTAATTTGTGTGATGTTCAATTTGTGACATTGACATTCAGTGCTTTCTTTGGCTTGGCTATCAGTCTTGGTGCATACCAGCAGAAGGGTAAGTCATTAATGCATTCCAAACCCTATATTTAGCTGAAATCTTAATTCAATATGACAACTTGCTACTTCTGAAGTAGGTTCTCCCTCCATGGAGTACATCTTGAATCATAAAACTATATTTATATCATCCATTGGCCAATACTTACCGATCTGATGGTTGGTCAATTATTAGCCCTAGTGTGATATACAGTATAAATTATTAGCCAATTTTTGTGTCAGGCCACTACTAAACAGAAACAAAATTGTCAAGAAAACAGTCCAAGAGATTTGGGGGAAAACTGTCAATAAAAATTATATTAAGTGACAGTCTCATCCTTGAAGTGTCAAGACCTTAAAATGGACTTGCCCATTAATGACAATACTCTATGTGTACTCTGACTCCACCTGGATCCTACTTGCATTCCTTGATACTCAATACTGATATGGGGAACCTCCTACCTTGCACAATGGGGACTAAGGGAAACCATACCATTAATACTATTTCCAACCAAGCTACATGATACTCAACCTGCAAAAGCTTTCAATAAAAAATAATTTCTCTTCAATTGATCTTGAAATATGAAGGAAAGCAAGCCAAATTCCTCCTGATTACATGATGAGAAAATAGGTGAGTTGACTGCACATGCTCGCAGTCCACATTCTGTGCATTTTACCAGGATATGCATTCAACAGTTTGGCTTTGGTTGATAATTGCACAAGTACTATCATTAATTATTTACAACAATTCACCCAAGAAATATAAAAGGATCAAAGCTACACATAAGTCAGAGGCAGTCACCCTTATGGAAGGGTGGAGGGATTGCCAGGAGAGATGAGATCAAGATCCACAGCTTCTCGTTCTAGTTCAGTCAGTTGAGATCGTAAGCGATTGGCCAGAGAGCGCAGTTCCATTTGCCGTTCCTTCAGTTTTCCTATCCCCTTCCACTTCTCCATTTCTGGGCTCATGTCCACCACCCACCGTAGGTACAGCCCTTGCCAAAGCGTCTGCAGAACATTATAATGATTTCAAGTCCACTAATCACATTTCATTCAATAAAATTGGTCTGAAAGATGAGTTAATCAAGCATTATAGTTGACCTGACTAATGATGGACTTTTAACACATGAATGGCAGGACAATACCAAGGCGTGCAAGTCAGACCCTCTGGTTGTATATTAGCAAGTTGTGAATATTCACTACACAACTGCAATGCAATTTAGAAAGGTAAGGAGGGACATACAGTCGAACTCAGTTATAACGACGAAAGCACCAGGTCCCGGTGTAGAGCCCATAAGGCACATTACATTTTATCTTGGTTATAACAAAGTCCATTGAAGGTCTCACAGACAAAATCAACGTTTATATCCCTAATCCGTCATTCTTAACTGAAATTTCCGTCATCAGAAAAATTAATATTGGCGAGCCATAACTTCATATTTCCAGGATTCAGCATTCCTAGAGAGTCATGTGGGTGTGGCTGGAGCAATGTTAGGGAGGGATAATCCCTAGTAACAAAGATCACCTTATCTTCAGTCGCCATTTGCATTTCTTGTTGACAACATGGCCAATGGAAAACGAAAGAGGCAAGCCTTCACAATTGAAAGGAAAGTGTGCTCGATTTGTTTAATAGAAATAGCTCAAAGTGAAGCTAATGTCGCATGCGAACACGGACATCCGTTCGTCTGTTTCCACGATTTGGGAAAATCGTGAAGGCTTCGTCCATGCTCGCGAGAACGTGTTGCAAAACGAGAAACTTCCTCGGTCCGTCGAGACGACATCGATGAAGCCTTGCAAAAATTTGAAGCAGTTCAAGGTCCAAAGAAGTGCGAACGTCACGATCGGTGGGTCGATCTCGAAACCGAAGCTAGTGTAGTGTGACCGATGTAAACTGGAGTCGTAACGTCATATGGCATCGATTTTGGAAATAGGAAAATGGAGTGCCAATAAAGGCAACCTCGGTCACGACGAACCTCAGTCATAACGACGGTTTTTACCTGGTCCCTTCGATGACGTTATGACCGAGTTTGACTGTATTCTATTCTAATTTCCCTCTTTTTACATGTCAAAGGCATGCATGTATTTCTCCTCCCAAAAATTTCACATATCATGACTGCTGGTTTTGAAAAATGCCTGCTGTTTAAGCATTAAGGGAAGTTAGAGTTCTGCCAAAGACACCATTATTATATTTTTTATTACATGAAATGAAGCAAATGCCTCACCAGACTCATTGGGGCAACAGATGGCCAGAGGACTGCACAGTTAGGATCATAGAGTGGGTTGAGGAAGCCTTCAAGGACTTGAGGTCGATTAACATGTGACCAGATACTCATTGTTCTCTCCTTTACCCTCAGTTCCACCAGCTCAGCTTCGTTGTTACACATGAATGTACCTTTAATGGAAAAAGTTTCTTTCATGAATAAATAGAGCACGAAAGAACAAATTTCCCTTTAGTAACGATAGAGGAAACGTGCCAAAGGGTGAGGCATAGGCATGCTCAAAGAGGAAGAGAAGGAAATCCTCATTGAATTCGAAGCTGCAGGGATGTTGGGAATGAATCTGCCAAATACAATCAAGGAAGAGAAGGAAGAAGGGAGCATTCCCTCGTGAACGCAATGTTGAGGGGGCATAGCAGCTATGAGAATGACGCATTCGGAATGGATGTCCACCCAAAATCCATTCACGCTCCACAAGTGCCTCCAGCCTACAATGAATGTTTGAAAATAAAGGATTAAATGCTAAGTGCTATCTTGGGTCCATTATGAAGATACTGGAAATGAGAATTTGGACACACCCTCGAATAGTTCTGCAGTCAGGATCCAAGAGGAGCTGGGTCAATGAGGTTACCTGAAGAGTTGTGTCTAGACCTTCAGTGCCATGCACCACCACTGATGCCCCTTCCTAAAAGAACTTGTATGAATCAATACCTCACTCAAGATCTACTTACTACTGGATCTATGCTGAAGAAGAGAGTAGTCACCTGATCAAGGCATTGTGCAACAACACAGGCTGTATTGAGTACCTCTCGGATCTGAGACAGCCATACTGAACTCTCAAATCTTGATAGCCATTTATCCATGCTAGAACCAGTGTCATTACAAGCTGCAATGTCGATGATGACAAGATACAAGTATAAACAATGATTTATGCTCATTTGTAAAATGAAACATGGATTTCCATACTTCACTCACCATCCATGAGTTTGACAAGGGAATCAAGAAGGGAAGATATCCGATCAAGGGGTTTATGAATTCTCTTCCACTGTGGATAGTATGTTTCCATCTCATAGCCTCCACCTTTCCCCTGTGAATAAATTTTTTTCCCTCTGTGTATGTTAGCTGTGGTTTGGGATGAATTAATTATGAAATTATTATTGTTCAGGCCTAAAAAGAAGATAAGGACAAACATACTCGTGCAGCCTGGGCACTTGCTTGAGATCTCGTGTCCACAACATATCCTCTGAGTGTCTGCGTAATGACAGCATTCAAGAGGCGCTCATCCTCTTTGCATCTCCGCCCACTGGGACCTACCAATGGCTGGCTGCAGCGAAGCAGGCAAGCCTAAAGGAAAACTTCTCATCCCAGTCATTCTGTCATGAAATCCATGAAAATTTTTATTCCCTTTCACTCACTCCATTGGAATGCCTATAGCTGAGGACAGGGAATCGGCCACCTTGACGGAATGCCGCAGATGCAATCAAGGCCTCATCTTCTATCGCACGTGGAACAACGACCATACTTGAATATGATGGACACACCTGTCATTAATCATCTCCATAATTTAAGCCATTAATGGCCTATAAAGGGATATAAAAAATATCAATCTGACTTGAAAGTCCCTGTTGACAGCTGAAATTCGCCAGTCATCTGAGTGTCGAGTGAGTTTGGGGAACTCAGAATCTAAAAGAAAAGCCATCCATCCGTCTTCTAAGATGGCATGCATTGCACGATAGAAGAATGGATAATGAAGTCTTGTGTCCTCTGTGAAAAAAAAATTAAAAACTTTATGTTGTGTAAAACAAATAATTAAGATTTTTCTTGGTCTTGAAGATTGGCACTCTCACCAATGTTGGAGAGGATGTCGATTGTATTCCCAATACTACCGAACTCCTCCAATCCAGGAATTTCCAGGGAAATGACACGTAAATCCTTGCAACGGAGGACCAGAGTTCCTCCATTTGGTCCTGGACGTTTCTCCACAGCATCCACACAGCGATGCAATAACTTTCAGTGAAAAAAGATGTACAAAAAGTATATGCAAACATGATAGCTGGTGATGACATCTGGAAATCTCAAAATATCTTTGTATTGGCTTTAAGTATTAATGCACAAAGGTTCCCACAAAAACTGTCAAAAGAAAAGACATGAGGTGATATCTTACCCAGAGTTCCTCTTCAGTTTCCTTCCTTGATGAGAAGATCAGATGATGCCCTGTTATGCAGAGGGTTCCATCAATGGGACCTGAAGATAACGGGCGATGGAGCAACACGCTATCTAGCTTTGGAATCCGAATTACATCTGCAAATTCCATTATCTGGAGTGGGGAAGAGAAGCACTCTCAAGAAGTTCCTTGATGCAGATGAGGCTCTATGTGTCAATACACTCTGTTAGCACTAATCACTGCCACATTTAGCTCTACTAGATTTAGAGGTCCTCTCCTCAGAGTTTTATCTCATATCTGCAGAAGCAAGGCTACTGGGAAAAGCAGCCTGAGTCAGATAGCTCTGATACGAGTAATTGGTCATCATTCATTATGTAAAAACAACATTAATGTCATGAAAAGCATTTACACTTGTCTCCTAAAAAAACAGACAATGCATTTTGAAAAAATTTTCAATAAGGAACGTTAAAAATGATCTCCATGGATATCCTCTTTTCCTTTGTCTCTGCCCTTTGCATAACCAATCCTCATAAATAGCTTAATGCATTGAATCACAACCCAAGGATGGAAAATAGGGAAGAGGTGGAGGAAGAATGTGTACAGATACAGAACTTGCACAGTGTCACCACAGACTTCACCATCATCAGAGCTGCAGAAAACCATGAAGAGGAAGAAGCAGTTTGTAGACCTAGTTGGGCTTCTCCCTGTCAGGTATCTCTTCCAGCATCTGTATCACTTTTGAGACAAATGCAGTCTACCTATCCAAGCTAAGATAAACAGCTATTGACATTAACTTTTCCTACATTAGGTAATGGAGGAACAGGGACCCACACTCCTGAAAATGCCTTGCCCCTCTCAAGGCAGATTGCAGAAATGGAGAGGGGAATCAGTTTGCAAACATGCACCTAGGGCAACGTTTATGCACAATCTCAATAATGAATGCAAATTTCAGCATCTCTTTTACCCCAATATGCTGAAAGAGCTCAAAGAACTCAAGGACTTTGCCCAACAAGGGAATGACCATCAGGAACTTCATGAGATGAAACAAGACTGGGATAGGCAAAAAGCCCAGAAAAGGACATCATCAGGAAAGGACATTTCCCTGCTGAATCGATACAGCTTGGGAGGTGAAGGCACAGGAGTCTCCCAGTCTTCATTGACTTTTCACAAGAAACTGGGCATAAAGACACCAACAGAGATCCTTAATGAAGCACTGGTTGCAAGTCCAGATGATGCAATTGAGAAAATGGAATTCATTCTCTCAACAAGCTATCCCTTGGTCACCATCTTGATCATCCTGCTAAATATAGCCACTGTCTTGGGTATCATAGGTTTCAAGCACAAAGACACCATTGCCACATGCTTGGACTTCACATATATGTCAGACAGATTCAAACTTTCAACTATACTTGGAGCTCCACTGGGCTTTTATGACAATTATCACCTGATGGTGACTAATGCCATGTTCTTCATGGATGGAGTCATGATGGAAAATGCCTTTGGGTCCAAAGTATTCCTTGAGATCATCTTCCTGGCCAACCTACTTATATCCCTTATCTACCAACCTCTTTCAATGCTTGTGTTTGAAACATCCAAGACTCCCTTCTTCTCAAGGAAAAAGGGTTGCAATGTTGGACTAACTGCAACCTTACTGGGTCTGATGGTGATTTTGGGAAGGAAGTGCCTTTGCAACCGCTGTGCATTGATTCTATGGGCTATACATTTAGCACTTATAGGTCATCTTTTCATCAAGTATGAAGATTTATCAGCAACATACCACCTGGCTGGATTCATCACTGGCTTCTTTGCTGTACAACTCCTGGAATATGGAATCACCTCCATTGCCAATGTTAAAGACAAGATCATCAACTGCTTCCATAAACAGGAGTGTAAGTCATATTGGACTCCAGAAAACAAACTAAACAAGTTCAAGCATTTATTGACAATATAATGATCATGCTTTTACAAAACATTGTTGCATTGCAGGTGATCCTCAAGCATCAAAGATAAAGAGCTCACCCCTATGTGTGACCTGCAGCTCTCCCCGTGAAAATGCAACAAAAACATGGACTCCTGCAGTCATCATAAACCCAGTGGGATCTCAGAATCCTACCTCAGAAACCCAAACCACTAAAGCAATCACCTGACATCATGAATACTATTCCTTGATCTCAAAAACCTTGCCCATCTAAACAATCTTCATCTCACAGCATCATAAACCCTAGCACAGATTATTACAAATGTAGCAGAGTAAATTGCTTTTCCATATTTTAGTCACTTTCAAACTATTTTTATTTATAGCTTAATCAAAGGAATTGTCCTACTTTATTTCCCAAAGTGACTACCAGCTCCAACACACTTCTGAAGCCTGTGAATGATTCTTGATTAAAGCCAACTTCAGGTTCATGGGGGCAGGAATATGAAGTATCAATGATATTCACTATTTGATGGAATTTGCAGCAGGTTCTGGTGAAAAGGGCTGAGAGACTCCCTAGACACCATCACTTCTAATTAGGAATTTACAAAAAAACTAATGACTATCCTTCGAACTAAATGCATACCTCAACTTCAGGATTTTCTCCTCCATAGAATTATTCTTAAGACAGCAGCAAAATTGATGCTGGCAGAGAGCACATTAAATCATTGAATGTAACACACTACAAGAAATGAACTTTGGGAACACTAATAGCACAGAAACTTGAAGCACCTAAACACTTGTGGGAATACCCCCCATGCTATTGATGGCATACAGTTTGAATATTCTTGCTCTCCAATACATAATAACAGCTGAACAGCTAGAAGCATGACATTTTTGTGTTGATTGTGTTGATTGCCATGGGATTGTCATCATCTCAGTGTTCACAAGAAAAAAGTTTCACCTTCATTGAACAACAATATAGAATGGATACAGAAACCAGAACTCTTGTCCCCAGGAAGTTAAGGGATGAACAAGGCACTGGTATGACTCTCCAAAGTGGTATGAAGCTGAACCTAGGATCACCAATGTTCATCATTAAGCAATCATGGTCAACAATATCTAGAGGGGAATCTCTTTTCCAGCAAACTTCTGCATAGCTCACATGGGGTGGTTGAAAAGTTTGTAGTCCAAGGCACTTCCAGTTGCAATACATCATTCTTACTTTTCTTATGAGAAGACTGATGTCTTTGATAGTGACTAGCAAATTTATCTCATTTGTCAATTATAAAGGGTGAGGCAAAAAACAATGCTATCATTTTTGGTAAGTTGTCAATCTGATTGTAGGTTGCCAATTCTGGTTAAATTTGGTAGATACCTAGGGTGACTCAATTAGGGTTTGTGTGCCAAGTTTCAAATAATTCCAAAAACTGTGAGATTGGCATTCAATTTACTTTTCATCATAAAAAAGTAAGCATTCATTTTTTCTTTCAACTTAAAATGTTTCACAACTGACAAAACAAACAAACAGAATAAAAACAAATGCATGAAAGCACCCAATTTGGTTTAGGGACATTCATTTCAACTGAAAAGGTGCTCAATGTGCCCTCCATTCTGTTGAACACAAGCCTCTAGTCTGGGACACCAGAGATCAATGGTGAGGTCAATAAACCTTAGAGGCAGTGCCTCCCAATCTTCCTTTGTAGTATCATGCAGGGATGGAATGTCATGAATTCAGTCTTCCATTTCATCCCAGCCTCAAGTTCATGTTGATATTTTCGACAGCACATTTTGTCATTGGTCATCAGAAAATAATTATAGTTCCTATCATTTTAGAGCCAGAAGGCTGAAATTTGGAAAACAAACTCAAATTGTGTCACCCTATAAGCCTACCAAATTTAATCAGAATCGGCTGCCTACAAAGAAAATCATGACTCACCAAAAATGACAGCTTTGTTTTTTTTTTTTGGCCCACCCTGTATATAGCTTCTATGAATTTTTCTCCACATGCTACCAAAGGGTCTGCTGAAAGGGTCTTAAAATTGAGAAGAATGCTGTGATGAAGGAGTCGATCTTTCAGGAGATCTCTCAATGTTGAGAGGATGGAGTCCTTGTGATCCTTCTCTGAAAGATCAGCTAGAAAATAGACTCCTTAGAGATGAGAAAATTCATCACAGCATTTGTCTCAATTTTAACACCCTTTCAGCAGACCTTTTGGTAGCACATGGAAAAAAATTCATTGAAGATATATATTCAATGAATGAGATTAAAATTTGCCAGTCACCATCAAAGACATCAGTTTTCTCATAAGAAAAGTAAGAATGGTATATTGCAACTGGAAGTGCCTCTGGCTATAAAATTTTCAATCACCCCTCATAGAAGACCTGGATTCCAATCCCCCTCAAAAAATATTATGTTCTGTTTCACTATAGACCCTTGTCCTATTGCAGAGTTTGATGGATCCATCAGGTTTGGCTCTTACAGGGAGAGCTGTCACTTTCAACTTTCCTCAAGTTCCCAGTTGTGAAGGATGACATCTATTTTTTTAATTGCTACATTTCAGATATATTATTTGAGCAGGCTCATCTCCCATCCTTTGCAAAACAATGGAGTTTTGTGAGGTGTTAACAGCTCTGTGAAAGAAAATAGTAAGCACAAAGGAGGGAATGAGAGACAAGAGGAAATCATGACTGCATCAAAAGCAAAAGAAATCATGAAATCTTTGGATAGCAGCAGAGAACAGTTGTGGAGCTCAGGTTCTCATCTTGGCCATGATATAATCACACCCCTTCAGCAGTAAATGAAATGGGCTATTTCACTATTCAAACCAATACAATTGCTTGACTTGAATGAAGGGGAATGCTGTGAGTTTGAAAATAATATTTATTTGACTGTCAGCTATCACTGCTTCTACATACTGCTTTTGATTTATAGAGGACATTTTTCTATCACATGGAATCATGCAGGATCACATAGTATAAGAAATACATAGATTGAAGTTTTGCAATTAGGCAATGAAGGCAGGTAAATGTGAAGGGAATGCAGACCTGGAATGTTGTCTTTCATTTGGTAACTTGCTATCCCAGGCCATAATCCTCAAAGAATCCTTGAGGAGTCTCAGCCTAAGAAAAGATGACATTTCTACTTATAAAATGGCCACATCTGAGGAACAAGGAAACATGCACTAAAAGGCCCATCTTACCACTTGGGATGGCATGAATTATATGTCAGCTCACCTGCTGGAGCTCATCCTGAGCTTCAATAGACCTGATGATGCCTATCTTACTAGTCTCCTGGATCTCTCCACCCATAATTAGCTCATCCAAGATGAAGTAGGCCTTCTCAAAGTTGAATATAATGTCCAACTCACAAACCTAGAATGTAGAGTTCAAAAACCTTCAACAGTGGCAATATCATGCTTTCCTGGACCTACAACAGCTGACACATAGATGGAATGTGCTACCAGGGGAAACCTTCTTTGAAGGCTTTTCCATAGCTGCATTTCTATGTAGCTTTACTTCCTGAGGCTGTCAGCTTTGAGTGCACTCTTATTACATAGGCATGATATGCAGGAACTTAATCTATTAATAGCCATTTTTCTGCATTGAGTGCCACTGGAAGATAAACAAAAATGCAATTGTTACAATAATCCAATGGTGATGCACTAGGCAACTTACAGATTCAAAGTATCTGTCCAAGAGTTCCACATATCTATGGATGACCTCCAAATACATGAGCTCATTCTCATCTGGGTCAATGGCACAACAAAAATGCAAGCTTGCATACCTGCAAGTAAAATTAAAGAATTTAAATAATGACTTCAAACTCCAATATACTAACCATAAAGGCTTTGAAATTCCATCAACATGATGATTCAAAGAATAATATTCCATTTTTCAAGAAAGCTTTATCTTGATTGTTCAATATGTTCAATAGTAGGAGTTTAATATCATGATAAGGAATGATAACCATTTTCTTCAATTATATATCTTGAAGCCTGAAGAATGCTATAGGTTAGCGTGTGCATGCTCCCAAGTGCCTAATGAAGGTGGGGGCATCATCTCTCATCCTCACCTCTTCTCCCACAATGTAGGTTCCCTTTGTGATCTCAGCTATTGAAATGTTGAGTAAGAAGTCTAAGAGTGTACACTCATAGCCATGTCTATAATTAGTTGAGAGGGATGCTAGGGCATGAAATGCAACAGAATCCCTGGAGAGGCACTCATATCCATAATTTAGGCAAGCAGTATTCAAAGCACAGTCCAATTTCCATTTTCATTTGACACAGGGGCTTGTAACAAGTAAAACTTAAAATCATCTTACGTGCTCACCTTTTGTATACAATTTTGAGATCCTTCCACTCAATAAAAGAGCACATCTTGGATTGTCGGGTAAGGATGATTGTTGTCAGCTCCCTCATGATTTTCTTCTTGACTTTGTCAAGAACTGCAACATACCATTTCTGGAGTCTGATCTTCCCCTGCCGACTGAACAATAGCATGAAGTGCATCTGAAAAGGCAGACAAATCACTCAAAATGAATTAATAACCCAATACAAAAGTCTACTATATATGTAAAGGCAAGGTTCAAAATGGAGACAAGATGAAATGATGGCACCTTGCAAAGACTGAAACCTGCATTCAAGTTAATTATGCAAAGTTTATTGGTTGCTCTGCAGTTTCTGATTTAGGTAAAAAAAGAATAATAGGGGGGTGGTTGGCTCTAGCAAAGAATCAGTTGTAATAGAATGCCATCCAACCTCCATTTGAGCACTGTGGTCTACAAATAGTATGGTTCGTTAGACCCTTCTTTTCCATATTCGTCTGAATTTTTATCTATTTACTTTCATCAAGAAAGATCTTGTTGGCCACCCAAGATTTTTTTCATTTTTTTCCCAAAGGGATTTCCATCCACAAAATCACTAAAAACATTGTCTATTAGCCTAAGTTCACCCACACAAGTTCAAACATGCTATCCTTTAAGCACAAATTTTGTGATCCATATCCATAAAGATAACACACAAAGACACTAATGCAGGCATCAAATGAACAATATAGAATGTGCAAGTGTCCAATAACATATAAATAAGAGATAGTTGGCTGTAGATATGCTTATAAGCTCATATTCAGCAAGTTGCTGAACATGATATTCCACTAGTTTATCATTACCCTTAGGCCTATATAGCAATCTCCCATGAACTTTAAAGGAACTGCAAAAGCAATTCCTTGAATGAAAAAAAATTATTCACCTGTCTGAGGCTTGAGTTCCAATGCTGTAATCCTTGCCATAACAAGGATTGCTACCCATACTTTGTTTTAGCTGCTATAATGTAAAAATTTCCCCCTATAGTGCTTTCCTTGTGGTAGTGTTTTTCTTAGTATGCCGAAACATCAATGTCCTGGTTCTCTAAATAGATTTGTCAAATTTGATAGCATTAAATTACTTAACCCTTTCAAGGCTGAATTAAGAAAATGAATAACTAGGGCATTTTCCCACTGCTTTTTCTATTGAACTGCCCTAGCTAAAGACAGAGCTCGCAGAAAATTTCAAATATTTACTCATATATTCAAAATGTGAATTTTTAATTACAAGAATCATCAACCGAAAATATTGAATAACAGGCCAATGTTCACACATGGGGAGCCCCTAAAACTTGGCCTTTGTCCCAATTATATCTGTTCATTTGTGCAGCATGCAGGCATATTTTTTCCTTTTCAAAAAAAAAAAAGAAAAACAAATTCTTTCATTTTCGGTCAAAATTCCATTTCACAAAAAATAAAAAATATCAGGTCACAACTTTTCTTTTTGATCCCGCTTGCCTGAATTACAACCTATTTGAATGAATGATATGTGACCAAAGAGCCCTTTTTGAGAGCTATTAAGCTGTACCAAATAAAACAAGTTTTGTTCAATGGGAACCACAAGAGCAGTCTCAAAAGATATGATCCTTATAATGATCATATGCCATGAAAGGGTTAATGATAAGACTTTCCAAAACTTGAAGAGTGATTCAATGGGCTATACTTGCCCTGCAAAATGAACTAGTTAAATACTTTGCTGCAGCAGTTTTAACTTGTTAACCCTTTCAGTCCTGAATTTAAAAATATTAATGATGTAAAAACTAATTTTTCTTATATAAATATTCATAATGAAATTTAAATTAACCACAAAAATACAAAATTCCCAAAGAGGTCAAAAGGACTTGGAAGTCTCACTAGGCCACAAGGCTGGGTACTCCCATATAGTCCTGCCAAATATACAAAAAAATGTGGGGCTCCTGAGTCCCACCAGGACTGAAAGGGTTAAAGTGTGATTCACCAGCCATTCTCCAGGCTGAGAAAATAAGTCATGTTTGATTGAGTGAAAGCAAAATATACTGCTCTTAATAGGAACCATGGAAGGAATGTTCTAATTCCATACAAGATTCCGTTCATCAGAGCAATCCTGCAACACATTAACTTCATGTATTCATTCCATTTTAGGCTATGACCTGCTGTCACATCCAGGATTCATCCCTTTTCCCTCTTGCCTTTATCTCCTTAAGTTATAAACTAGCCTGTTTCCTGATGCAAAAAAGATGCAAATGATCTTTGTAAAGATGTGCATATCAACAAGATTGGACAGTGGCCAGACGCATCACTTTCAATTTGACCAGGAGATAGTATCTATATAACAAGAAACATCAATGGTTCCTTTTTTAAATGCACCATCATTCCAGGTTAATACTTTTCAAGCAAAATCTCTTCTAGTCTGAATTAATCTTTCTGAATGTCTACTTTACAATCTCTAATCAAGTGATAGTATTCATCAGCATTCCCATCTAATACACTGTTTCCGGATTGAATTCGTACCCCCCCCTACTGTGGAGAACAGGGAAAACACAAGGTTTCTAGATGATCTGCTAGATGTCAAGCCTATTGCTCTGCACGGTTGTCAGATCGTTGGTGATAATTTTGCTTTTGGGATGACCACAAAGAAGAAAATATGCTTTTATTCTCTGGCAATAAAATGAGGTTAATAACAAGAACAACCTTGAAAGGAAATTCTCCAGCCCTCGAATGCTCTTGGAAAATGGTATCCCATCTTTGAACATCACTGCATGTTGTTGCACATCATCTGCACAAGAACAGCTGAAGCTTGCAGGCCCCTCAGCAGGAAGAGACTTTGTGAATGTCTCTTCTTGCAGCAATTATCATAGCATTTCAGATTATTTACGGATAATTGTCATCCAAAACATTGGGATGGCCACATGCAGCAAATGCCTCTTTGTGGCCTGTTTTCAGCCCTTATCAGCAGAGAAAGACCCAACACCAATGCAATTGAATATTTCCATCTCGCAGGGAATGGACCCAGCATTGAAGATAACAGTGCAGATGAGACAAAGATGTTGCCAATTGTGATTGCGAGACTCTGTTTCGCCTATAGTGGTTACGGCTAGCCTCATTATTTCCCATTCTCTGTCTTTTGAAATACCTTACTTTCTTGCCCTCGTTTCACCGTTACTTACTACTATTTCTCGTTATATTGGTTGACTCTTCTCTCTGCCGTCAGAAACCTGGATTTTCATGGCAAAAATGACAATTCAAGAGGAGATGCAATCCTAAGCATGCGACATTCTCAATTACCCATCAGGTCCCAGGCCTAATCCGTAAGGAAGAAATGATCCAAATCACCATACTTGTCACCTATATAGTCACGAGTTTCACCAAATCTGTATCTAAGCAACTGTGCAGGACTCTACTGATCAGGAATTAGACACCCACGGAGGATTCTCCTAATACTTCACCTTCCTTTCAAAAGATGTCCTGCCTGCACTTGATGGAAGTGCACCTAAGGGGGGGGGTACGAATTCCATCTGGGAACAGTGTAACCTGTTGTCAAAGTGAAAGATGTCTCCTAGAGATTTTAAATGAATCCACATTTTTACTAAAGGTCAATAAATAGCTCTAACTTCAATAAATAACTCTAAGCCTTCATCTTAGAACTTAGAATGATCATTCAAACAATCTGCTCCCATTCTGATCTCATTTGCAATTTCCATACACCTCATCTTCTTTAATCCATACAAGTATACCACCTCCTGCCTTATCTGCCTGACATACACATTCAGATTCATCATTTCCAATAAAACAAAGGTATTTCAAGTGAGGAAATAATTAACAGAAAACCATTTGGATCTATCTATCAGAGAGAATTGAATCTAAATTTCACATTGAATCCCTCATATCAACATCATTTTCAAAATTCAAGGAGGATTCTCTTGAGGTCATTCTCAGGCTAAGGGTCTTGAGTTCACAAAACGAACTGCCAATTGTGTTGGTGTCTGGCTGGTTCATACAGATGGGACATTACTTTTTCAATTAGAATCTCCTTGATATAAATGTTAGTATTGATGTTTTCACCATGATTCCATACCATATTCAAGCCTTTCACCTTGGGTCCTCAGGTACTTGCTTCCAGAAGGCTATCTTCCTTGTTAGTCGTAGGATCACCAACTTGAGCCTTCTTTCTTTATGGTTTCTCAATTTTCTGGCCCATTCTATGTACCCTTCAAGCAGGGATCACCAACCACAAGGTTATTTGTACTTGTCTTCTTGCCTCCAAATCGTCATTCTTCTGGGAAGATCATCAACATTGTAACAGGTTGTGTAAATAGATACTTGGCCTAAGATAGCTGCTTCACAGTTTTCGGACTGAATTCATAACTTCCTTGGGAAGTGGAGAAGAGAAAGGACTACTTCAAGAGGATTCGCTTTATAGGATATGCCACGAAACCTAGCATCTGAAAGACATCGCTTCCTACATTAGATGGATGCACTCCTACAGGGGTTACAAATTCAATCCGAAAAGCGGAGGTATACGCTTGCCTTGCCAAAATTTCGAACTGGATTAAAGTAAACGTATACTAGGTCTAACTCATTAAACCACCAAACATTACGGCGGGTAGTATTCAACATAGATCTAGGCTAAGCCCAACTTGACAGCTTGCTTGAGGGGGTTGCATGGTCATACATGCAGTGTCTAGGCTGGTCTAGGCGCCCGGTACCGGGCGCAGACATTTTCTAACTTGGACGCACGATACCTCGCTGATTGGTCGACTGATGAGGAACGGAACGTCCCATGCACATGTGTCTGAGTCAAATGAAAAATTGTCTAACTCAAGTGAAAAACACTGTAGCAAAAAAGGACACGCCCTATCTCTGGAAGCCATGACGAAGTAAGGTGGAAATAAAGACGCGTATAGTTGGCGTCATTCTCTCATCTTCCCTTTCTGATCCTCGATAATACCTGATGCTCCAAAGAGAGCGCACCAGAATGTTACGAGCGCTAGAACCTGGTGCACAGCATCTACTGTACATGTCATGCGTGGACCATATGGACTTTTCATCATTAATGTAGGAAGTTTGAGTTGCTTGAGACTTGCCCCTCGCCCAGTGGGGATATGCAACTTGTCCCGAATCGCGAAGTTATTTCGGCTTGTCACCGCGTGAAATTTTGAGTTGAAATCCAATTGTGATGGGCTTGAAATATGCCCGAGGGCATGGACTAACTTTAAAAGGGGTCCGAAGCCGCACTGAAAGGGGGATTCCACGCCAGACAGCGACAAGGACAGTTGTGTCGGAGGATCCCAGACAGGGCGTACCTCCAGAAGACTAACGCGCCTTCCAAGACAAGCCTTCCCTTCGTGAGGGGCATATTCGTGCTCCTTCACTACAAATCAAGGACGTGAGACGTGCATTGTTTCCAATCCCTGCTTGAAGGGTACATAGAATGGGCCAGAAAATTGAGAAACCATAAAGAAAGAAGGCTCAAGTTGGTGATCCTACGACTAACAAGGAAGATAGCCTTCTGAAAGCAAGTACCTGAGGCCCCAGGGATTCCCAAAAATAATCTTTAACAAAATGTTACCTATCCAGAGTTTCAGTTGTGCATGAGCTGAAATCCTGCAGTGATCCAACATGTTTCTAAGTTTTTTTTCCTTCGTCGAGCATCATGGTCACGAATGCAGGAGTGATTGTGATAGAGAACCTACTACTCAATAACCATCACTGGGGAGCATAAAAAGGATTGCCCGATGGAGAAAAGGCGATACGAAAAGAGGGCTTGGATCTTCCTAGAATGCAAGAATGCACTGTCCCAAGGGTCAAGGATACCTGTCGCCACTGGGACAGACAGCAACTTTGACGTGGTTCCTCACCCACTCCATCCATTCCTTGGCCCAAGAGGTCTTCATTTGTTTCACCACTACTGCGGTGCCGATGAAGAGCTATGAACACATTTTTTGAGAAACAGCCAACGCACTCTTCATTTTCTCCCAAATCTAAGGATTGAAGAGGTGAAAAAAGCCTTCCAAGTCTCGGAGGACAGTGTTGAGAAATCAAATTATGACAGACAGAGCAGAGAGTTTTCACGACTAGGTCATGAACTTCTTGAAAAAACCCTCACCAAAGAGGTTGATAAACTTTCAAGATCTCAAGCAATATCCTCCCTGTCGTCCCACTGAGATGCATCATTAATGCTCAAATATCTCAAAAATTTAACAGAAGTTAAATCTTCCCTTGTGCAACGACCCAAGTCATTTCTAGCGATAAAATTTATCCCACTTTTCTTAGAGAGCTTATCTTAACGCAGTGTCGACCGCTGAATATGGAACTCCTTATCTATGACCTCAAAACTCCCCCCAGCGCGAACGGCTCCGATGACATGCTATCGTGGCCCATTTCCAGTCTCCCATATCACTCATTTTATTATGTAACCTGGCCGCATTCATAAAGAAGCATTTGAGTCAATGGTTTCCTCTCCCCATACGAACACCAAGAGGTACTGAGATGGTGTGTGGCTGCCCAATGCTCGTAAATCTTTGCGTCTCAACCTCCATATTAAAAATCCCTCCTAATTCCTGCAGTTCTCCCAACTGTCCTAACTCCATACTTCGACATATGGATTCCATCCTTAGCAAGCAGACATTTGATACTCATAGGGTTTGGAATTGCGCTGTCAAACCTCACAATTTTGCCTGAGCTTGGTAAAAGTGACCTCAGACTCTGATCTGGGGGAATTATTGCCAAACCCCGTTGCGATAAGCGAACATTTCCATTCGCTCACGCAGTCGAACGAGAGAAGAACCATCTTCTCCCGGTTGCACTCACCTGTTTATAATAACAAACACGCTCACCCACCTCCCCCTCCCCCTCCCCTCCCACACACACGCATCCAACTGGACAAGACCGAAGGATATCAGCGGACGGCCAGCATACTCAAAAACAGCTACTCCAAAAACAATAGTCCCTCCACAGTCCAAGCTACTAGCCCGATCGGCTAACTTACACAATGCTGCCTGTATCTCACGAGGCCTATAAATTAAATCATGGCGTGATTCGACAATAACAGCGTGAGGTGACTGGACCCGCATAAAGGCAGTCACATTTCATGAAGCTTGATATGCTAGAACGTCGTTTATTTAACACTCATGTATTGTGTACCAGAACAAAGAAATAAAACTTCTTCACTCGTACGGACCCCTGCTTCAGTTATTCTTCGACAAATGTTCAACTCCTTGAATTCGTTCGCTATCCCTTAACGAGAAGTACACGTCGTTTTAGCATCTCTAGCGTCACGGAAACTAACATGCAGTCCATTCATCTCACCGGGCTAGTAATCTGGACTGTGTAGGGAGGCACAGCATTATATTTGACCACATGCAGATCCGAGGAGGGCCTCCGCGTTCACTCAACGCTATAATGCATTTTACTCCTCAAATCTCCTGTCAACAACATCCTTATCAAAGGTACAGATCGGTGGAACTTCGATAGTACGTTGCACGCACACAAAATGTTCCTACGTATCTTTTGTCTGGCATTTGCTTTTATTCCCAGCACTCACTTTCCTAGTTTTTTTTATCTGTTTGTGAAGGCCTAGGATTTTTGAGGCTGAAATTCCTGAGTCGGTCGAGCCAGTCCAGACGTCGTCCTTGAGTCTCAATTGTGTCGTCATGAGGCTTCTTCATGTCTCCGCAGGCAGCCTTGAAGCGTGAACTAAGAAATGATATCTACCCCTTATTTATTTTCGTTATCAAAACTAAGGGTGGACTTTTGAACTGAGCACTCTCCGATGAGGAGCTTTATTTTCAGGAAAAATACTCTATTATCATCGAAGCGATTACTGGACCGTGCATTTTACATAACCCTGTATTATATTTAGACACCAGCTCGTGATTGTAATAGAGTAGGTCCAGAGGTCCTCTTTTCGTCGTTGGCTTATTTTATTCAGTCGAAATGGACGGGCTGCACGGCTTGGATCGTGTACAGTGGTATCGCCTCGCGTTCAACTAGAATCCACGACTTGCCTCCCACGTTTCTCCCGAAAAGAAAGTGGGAGACAAGGTTTTACGTCCACTTTCCCCTTTCTCACGGTGAGATAGTAAATCTGCGTCGCAGTTTGCCCTCCTGGTCTTACATCACTGTGTTTACACGTCGTTCGCAAAAAAGGGAAAAGTGGGAGGCAAGGTCGTGAATTCTGCAGCTTGACAGTGCTCAGGCCCAGCCAGAGGCCCAGAGGCGGATACAGAAAATTTTCATTGGGGGGGGGGG
>CAJPEV010001980.1:0-53185 GCA_905338385.1 Darwinula stevensoni
CCATTCGGTTGCCCCTTGTGTCTGTCCCTGTCGGATTTTTTTTTTAAGCTGGCCACCATCGACATGTAGCTCGCTGTTGAAAATCCGTGCATGCTTCGCAACTAAGCCAGTCATGAACTGACTTTCCGAGAAACAGGAAATATATTGAAAAAAAAAGGAAAACAGTGAAACTGCTTCCAATACCATCTCGAAGAGAAAAATATGCATCCCTCGACGAAAATCCACCTCATCTCTCACCTTCTATTCATCTTCATATGGGCGAGATACAAGTGCTAGGTCATGGAAATCTCTTTATTCCACGACCCATTATCCATGAATCTAAGTAGGTAATGTTGCAGCATTTTCTATCCCATACCGTAAGACCAGCGGGATCTAGCGGGCCTATCCGGAATCATCAATGATTAGCATTCTCTGAATGCCACTAAGGTCATTGGTCCTTGCGTCGAGTGGGAAGTAACATTCTGGCCGGAGTTGCCTCGTGTATCCCCGGGGAATACTCCAGGCAACTCGAGGAATTCCAGTGTCGTACTCTGAGATCCGTGTGGGAAATCATCGAGATCCGTGTCAAAGGTCACCGGGGACTCATCCCAGCGGAATCAAGGCGTGAATCGCTCCCGCGACAACACTAGCTCCATCTCCCGCCGGTTCCGGGAACCTCTTCTCCTCTGCTATCGGAGTCCAATGGAAATTCTTCATCGGGTCAGGTTCTCTCATCGCACCTCCCCTTAACCTCCAAATAGAAAAGGAAGAAATATGAGCGAAAATTTATTTTAAAACAGCTTGGGGGCCATAATGGAAAACATGAGGCACTGCCTGTCCCACAGTCCTTTTAACCGAATGAATGGCAGAAACTTTGCCTCGAAGCAATGCATTGCCGGTCATTGCATTTGCATTGCCGGTCATTGCATTTGCATTGCCGGTCATTGCATTTGCATTGCCGGTCATTACATTTGCATTGTCGGTCATTGCATTTGCATTGCCGGTCTGCCGATCGCCTAATAAATGTGATCAATGGAACCCAATTCGAAAACGGGTATTTTGGCTTGCATCCTCTTTGTGCAATATGGGGTTAATGTATGCAGAATTAGAAAAAGGAACTTAAGTTTAAGAAGGAGCTAGTATTAGCGGCTGCTTTTTTACCTGGTTCTTTCGAGCAATGCGCAGTTCATCACGGAAAGACGTCACATCAGGTTACCTCACGGAGAAACGTCGGGAAGAAGGGGTTGCCAAGGAGGAATCACCGAGACCAATCGCGTTACCTAAGGGATGATTACGAGAAACCAGCACGCAAACTCGCCTCGATTTGATTTAAAGAGGGGGTCTTTCGTGGAGGACGGACGTATTTGGCTGGAAGTTCTCGCTGCGCGGAGATGAGCGGACCGCAGGCGTCTTGCAGTGGGCCCGGGGGCCTGAAGGCTTTCTCAGGTGAGACCTCCTTCGCCTCCTTCTCCCCTTTCTCTCCTCCCCTTCCTTCTGGGCGCGTGGATGAGGGGAGGGCTCTGCGGCGGGATGACGGGGCACGGGCCGGCGGGTGGATGTCGCTCTTTCAGTTGCTCTGTCGCTGTTCGGGATTTTTTCGATTTCACGTTCGATTTCATTGATTTCATTGATTTTGATTTCCCTGCCTAATATAATTGTGCATCCACGCGTTTAGCGTCATTCCGAGCAATACTAATGGGTTATTAGCCGAAGGGATTATCATTAAAAACTTAAGTCCCATGGCCAAACCTCCCTCTTCCTTGAGCCTTTGACGGTCTCCCCCATCCGCACGAAGAAGGAAATGGCTTCCGTGGCCCTTCGGCGACGGAGAGCGGAGAAATGACAAGAAATGTCGCCCTCGAGATAGGGATTGCCCTTGAGATAGGGATTGCCCTTGAGATAGGGATTGCCCTTGAGATAATTAGGACTAGACCGAAAAAATTTCGCGCCGAGCCAACAGGACTTTCACCTGTTCAAAGGCGATCTTCTTTGATTCGCGGAAAAGTTTCTCAATATTTGCACGATCGCTCGGCTCCCAATCCTCCATCGGTTTTCATTCTTGCCTTCTGATTGGACAGAATTATTTGCAGCTTTAATTGGCCTGGATTAAAATTAAAAAAAAAAATTAATCCTAGTATTTAAATGCGTCCCTATATATTACATTGGGGAAAACTCAGATTTTTTTCATCGTTGACCTTTGACCTGACCCGGATGACCTTTCATTTTGGACCCGTATGAAATCCGAAAGCCCTCGACTTCCTCTGTTGTCAACAACAAAAATGTTAACAAATGTCAACAACAAAAATGTTAACAAATGTCAACAACAAAATTGTTGACATTTCATCCTGCTGTGGTGAATCTGAGCCGAGAGCGCACTGGCGTCATCTCTGTTCAGCCTCGATAACTGTTCGTCGGGGCAATTATCATATCGGCATTGGCATTGGCATTGGCATACATTTTATTGGAGGTTTTTGCTGACTTTTTCCCAGGGAGCAGATGGTCGAAGGAAGGAGTACTTAAGTACTTAAGTACTTAACTCCAGTCCTGATCCAGTAGAGGAAGTTACTCGGATGGACTCGTTAATTATTACTATGGATGGACTCGTTAATCGCACTCATTAGAATACTTTCAAGCTTCTAATCAATATTAGCACGCGTTCGGGAAAAGGGAGGAGGCAATGCGCAGACGTTGCCAAGCGACAAAATTGGCGCAACATCATGCTTATTTTTTTCCTTTTTTTTTCTCAACATGGCGGCAACGCAGAATGCGACTTTCGCGCTCGAAAATCGCTCGAGTTCGACCCGGCGTCGTTGGCGGAATGGGTTGTTGGCCGTTGGCTTACCGAAAATGGAATGTTGCCGCATTGGATACCGTCGCGACTGACGCATGTCGTGCATGCTCGTGTTCCGTCCCTCTGGGCATATGCAAATTTTTTATCCAGCTGAATTTTCAGGGGTTTTTTTTCCCTGAGAAAAATCATTTAATTATTACGAAACAAAATTATCGACAGAGAAACAGCTTGGATAAGGCCCTCTCGCCGAAGAGAAAGCGAATCGCGCTCGAGAATCGTACTGGCGCCGATCCCTCTTAACTTCCGAGTACCGAGAGTACTGAGTACCGAGGCCGAACACGATCGGCGGGAAAGAAGACGTTGGACTGAGGTCAGATACCAAGTGCGTTCAACTGTGATTATTTTCCATCAGGGAAGATTTTTTTTTTCTGAATACCTTTCGAGGTTGTTTTCTTGCTCGAACTTGAAACCGATGAAGGGATTTCCGGCTGGTGTTGTCGAGGGCTCGGAGCGCGCGAGGAGCCGGCACCGAATCGACTGCGTCGACAAACGTTAGCCAGGAAAAAACTGCTCGAAGTTGTCTCATTGGAGTCTCGAGAGTATCAATACGGTTGTGAGGGGAAGGGGGAGGGTTGGAGGGATAAAATGTTGGAGGGATGAGGGTCGAACTTCCAAGTTCCGATGATGAGGGATGCCTCACGTCGTCGGGGAACCCTCAACCGGATGCATGCAAATTCTCGGTGAAACCCGCCTTGTAGCCTTCAAGTGAGGCACGTAGTTGAAGTTGGAACTTTGGATGAAAGGGATGATTTTTTGCTAGGCCATTTTTACAAGTGTTTTGCGAGGCACTCCCACAGTGACTCCGCAGAAATTTATTCCAGGATCAGTAAAATGTGGCGGTCTGATTCACAGGAAAATGGAGCCTAAAGTAGGAAACCAACCAAAAACTCCTTGAAGGATGGAATTGGAATTAAAGACGACGATCTCAAGCCCAATGGATCATTAAATATCAAAGCAGCCGAGGCATCCATTACATATCATAACTAACTTAAACTTTCTGAGATCGCACAGAATTTTCAATTTTGTTTTACATCTTCTCACATCTAAGGAGTGTTGACAGAATCCAGGTTTCAAAAAGGCCTAGAAAAATGAAAGGTGTACCAAAAAAAAATATGCCTGCTTGTGGAGTCTGGACAGTATTAAACTCAAATCGCCCATCTTACTGCCTCTTATTCTCCATTATATTTACTCCCTAAGTTTTACTAAAATGGGTATTTGAAGTTAATACCAGAACAACATTCAGCATGTATTTTCTATGAAGGCAGCATACTGGTTGAACATGTCATTAAATAACTTGCACCGATCAATTTAATTATTTTGATACTCATAGTTTTCCCGAAGTCCCATGAGAAGCAATAGGTCTATCCAAAGTGAAAATAGTTGGGTTATTGCACAAGTCTGTCAGCTGGGATACGCATAATCCAACTGACAATACCAACGGGTCCATGAATGGATTAGAGGCCTCATTATGTTAAACTGTAGGTAGGATTGGGTTTAGTCTCGAGGGCATGTGAAAGATGCCTAAGATGGGTTATGGGTCGAGGCCGATCCGCAACGAAAGTGATTGGTTCTACAAGGAGACGTGGAGGTCTACCCTTGTGTCTCTACTGTGGGGACTTTGCCCTGAAGTGGACAGTTTCCCAAGGATTTCGCCTTATTCGGCACAGAGTAGGCTAGTGCAACGAAACGGAGAGAGAGATAGGGACATGGTATTAATACATAGACCGGCATCGCGGAAGTTGAAGCCTCCGCCACGAGCTTAGAGGCCGTGACAGCATGCGTCACTGCCATCTACTGTGCGTTTCCACCGAAAATCCACGTGGAATCGACGTGTCTGTGCCACACGGGACTCCAGTTTGGTCAATGAGGAGGTGTCCTGGTGGAGGTGCATCCTACGAATACTATTAAATGCTGGCTTTCCTGATAGAGTATCAGGTTTCCTTACCATCCTTCTACTTTTTATTATGCAATCTCTGAATATATATATGGAAAACATGAAATTATTAGATATTTTTTATTATATATGACTCAGGGATTCATCAAACGCTGAAGTTAAGCTTTTTATTACAGCAGTGCACGGGATTATTGAAGTGTAGAATCCCAGCCTCACTAGTACTGCATCTCTATCCTAAATGGAAGAGAGCTCATCTGAGCATCTACTCCTCCTCCCGAGGTTCCAGTATGGGGGGGGGGGGGAAACAGTAGGTTATTTTAGTACTCTTGAGTGCTGGTGAGGATGAGTACTTGTGGACTCGTCCAACCCACCCTAGAGTTCTGAAGTACGGAAAGGAATGGGAGATGCAGTGTATCAATTCACTTCTAAGTTGCTGATTGGCTCGTTAAATAGACATGAATGCTAGGGGAGAATTTACATAAATCTTACGTAAAATGAATGCAAACATTCTGTTTGGAATGCAAACCGGGGGTGTCACTTTCATGTAAAGTTTACTTAAATTTAATATCTCCGTTTACGTGTCACAGAGGTGACATTTCTGCAAACATGTTCACATTATCTTGACAATGGTTTTGCGTAAAAATGATACAAAGTGGACAAAAAATTTACATTCATTTTACGTAAAATTAACATGAACATGCTTGTTTGGGGAGTAGAAGGCCGCTAGTGCTAATAGAATAGTTTTCGACTTGCCAACGAGGAAAACGATACCGAAAGGATGAGAATTTGTTTTTTCATGCCGAAGACGCGAAGAAGAGGATTTAAATTTTTCAAAATTAACGTTCGTTAGTTCTGAAATTAACATTCGTTAAGGCGTTTCGCTTACCTTTCCGTGATCTTGTCTGAGCTCCGCTAGTTCTCCCCTGAATTGCCTTTCAGAGGAACCATCTTTTCTCGTCCAGAAAATGAATTGATTCGGTTTGGCAGGTGGGACATCGGAGGCGATCGCGAAGGCGTTCCAGCCGCTTCCCCTGGACCTGAGGAGGGGGGAGAAGAAGGTCAGCGCTGAGGGGGTTCCTTTTGCTTTCGAGTTGCCGTGAAGGTGCCTCGGGGCTTTCTTGCCTTCCTGGCATCGGCTAGGTCCGGAAGGAATACCGGGCATGCCGGAATGGCCGGCATGCCCGGAGGCACCGTTCTCTGGGGATTGCCTGGTGCTCGCACGATGGGGTTCCCGTTTGGTCTTTCCTTTGAAACTCGACGTAGAATGTCTTTTGAGATTATCAACCCCATTTCTATGCAACGTTCTGTTAAGCTGTGAAGCCATGTAGTATGCACTGCTTGGTTTGCATTCAATCGCTTTTAGTGCTTCGTAACTGCCTAATCGACTTCATTAGCGCGAAGTCGAACAGAAAATTTTTCATCGCTTTCTACATACATATACTTGTAACTTCGTTGCAAGCAACTCACAAAACCACGATCTTTTTCATCCATCGCAGGACCCGCCCGAATTTTCTCAAATTTTTTGCAATTGGACCGTTTTCGCCTCCCCCAGCCCGTGCCAGAATCGCACAAGGACGAGCGATATTGGGACCTCCGGAGGAGGAACAACGCGGCGGCCAAGAAGTCGAGGGACAAGAAGCGGCTGTGGGAGCTCTCCGTCGCCGTCCAGATCTCCTGCCTCGAGCGCGAGGTGAGCCCGGCTCCGTGGCTTGTGACCCGGTCGCTCTACGGGGGGTCGACGCGCTTTTCGGGTACCCAAACTTAAACACTCACAACTATTGGGTGTGAGTGTGCGTATACCTGTGAGGCATTGGAAATAGTTTACAGCTATTGGTTATTGCTCACAGCTATTGGTTATGGCTAACAGCTATTGGCTAGGACTAATTACTATTGGCTAAGATTCACAAATACTGACTATGGCTCACAGATATTGGATATGGCTCATATTTTCGTCGTATCCAATAAACTAAGCCATAATTTCGCCTTTTTATGTCGTTCTTCTTGCTCATAAACTACAATAGATGCAAAGTGTGATCATTTCAGAGTGAAAAATGTAACTTTAGAGTACCGGCACACGTGCAGATCTGTTCGAGCCCGAGCCTGGAAGCAGTCGATCACGATCTTAAAGAAGATCTCGAGGCATTGAAACCGAGTTACAGCTTGAAAGTTGAAGTCTCTATTCCTTTCATCGGAGGTTGCTCTACCAAATTCTCTTCCTTGGGCGTTATTGCGCGTCTCTCGCGTTCAAGTAGCGGACATTTTGATAGGAACGATCCACAGTACTACATTGCACTACATTACCATATTACCACTGCTACATTACTACTGCCACGTTACTTCCACAGACATTCTGGATGTGTTGTTCACTTCAGTCTTGAATTGCTGGGTTATTTATGGCCATGATGGCATTCATGCACCTGTATGTAAGGGAATGGTCATCTGTGGAAGCAATTTTCTTTTTCACTGAAAAATCCATTCTTTGCATAATAATAATAAAAATATGAGGAAAACAAAGAATTGAGGAAGAGGTTTGTAACATGAGTGTGAATAATCAAAGAAAGAGGAAAAATTTTTGTGGTGCTAGATTTTCCCTTGGAGGCGATGTTTCGCCCCCGATCAGTGAGCCTCGCCACACTCGGATTAGGATCTCTCACATCTCATATATTGCGTGTAGGGTTGAAGGAGGCGTGAACATTTGAGGTATTCTTACCGAGTCTGTCTTTCGGATCCGCATATGAATTCGATTTCTAGGTGAGGAGATATACCGGTAAGTAGTGAGAGTCTTCGCATGAACGATAGGAGGGAGATTGTGGGAAGAGGGAGGGGACGAAAAGGGTGGGGGGGGGGGAGGGGAAATGGGACTCTATAGGGAGATGATCGAAAGACGCCGGGGCTCAAACTCGGCGTGATTCCAATTAAAGAGCTCGTCTTTCATCAGCAACTGATGTATTTGCCTGGAACTCCTGTTTCGCGACGCAAGCAGCGGGAGCGGCCATGAGCAGAGGAACAGATGTTTGCAGTGGACCCGGGGGCCAGAAGGTTTTCGCAGGTGAGACCTCCTTCGCCTCCTTCTCCCTTTCCAAGGTTCTCCCTTCCAAGTTTCTCCTTGTGGATGAAGGACGTGCACGCGGGAGGCAGCTCCGATTCGCTCGCGTTACATATGGCCTCTGTAGCGGGATGTCACGGTAAGGGAGGCCGTCGTGCTCAAGATCGTTCTTTTCTCGAGCTGCACTTTGTGGTTCGGTATTTCTCAAGCGTAACTTAGCATTTTCGTGCTGTATTCCCTGACTATACTTGATATCCTGCAGTTCAGCATCCTTCTGCGCAAAACTAAATAGTAATTTCTGTATCAACAAACTGAAATTTCTTGCTGCAAAGTAAAATCGTCGATCCAAGTTCTTCGCGACCATAGGTAGAGTCATTTCGAGCAATTTAACCCAACCTCATCTGAAAAGGTGAGTGATAGGTGGCGCCTCGATTCATTGTTAACCTAACAAACGAGTTCCAACTAAACTCAACGAAAAGTGAGCAATAATTGGGACAACAAAAGGTGAGCCAAAAAACGATTCCTCATGTTCTGATTCCGAATTCTTGTCAAAAGAAGTCTTGTCTTGTGTTGGCTTCATTTTCAAATTCCATTTTGTTTTATTAGGTAATTTACATTAAGGAACATTTTTCATTCGCATTTATTTTATTTTCAAAATTAGGTAGTAATGTGATTTGTTTCTCATATAATTTAACACAAGAAAATGAAAGATGTGCACGATACGCGCTTCAAGTCATGTAACGATTTGTTGTCTCTCCTCTGGCCGTGACATGACGTGACATGGCACAGTATTTAAAAGTGACTCCATGCGATTATTTTCGTGTAACAACCGGATTATGTGTTTCAGACATGACTGTCTTTATTAATGAAAAGGTTGAACAGATCATTAGTTAATAATGTTAAACGTTATGCAATGTCTTTGCTGGGTCAAGGAGATACCATTATTGTTACCATAATTGCTTCCATTGTTATTCCCATTGAAATCTCTGTTTAAGACCGTGAGATTTTATCAAAGACGGATGCTGACTCCATTAAAACCTTTAAAAAAAAAATAAATCTCGAAAAGCGGGGCCTCGCCGGTTCCCCAGCGCGTCGACCTTTTCATGAAAGTGGCGATTTTTCCCGACATAAATCGATGCCTCACGATGGATCGCTGCCGGGGAGAGTTTTCACCCGGTGCTGTAAAAATGAATTAAATTAATTAATGGCGAAGGAACAAATAATCTGAAGAACTACCATCCCGTCACATGCCTGCCGACTGTATATAAGCTACTCGATTCCAGCTTGTCAAATGGGCAGCTGAGGAGCAGAAAGGTTGCACGAGAGGCTCATATGGTTGCAACCATATGTTTATGGTTCAACGAGTTGACGAGTAGCTGCAGCTACTCGTCAACCAGATGGTTCTCGACGTCAAATCTAGGGGAAAGAACCTGTCAGAAGGCATAAGATAGCATCCCAACCTCATGGAGTGCTTGAAGTCGTACGGGGTAGGCCCGAGAGTAGCGCACTTTCAATGTGAAGGGAAACAATGACTCTTCGGGGGGCATGGTTCAGGGTCGTCACAAGGGAGGTCAAGATCCGCTGTGGAAAATGTTCGAGACCCTTTCGCCGTTGCCCTTGCCTTGAACCCAGTGAGTGACCCGCTCGACTCCAGTGGGGTCGGGTTCCATTCGGGAAAAGGGAAGACCAAGAACCGCTTCGTTGATCAGCTGGTGCACGTGGACGACATTGAGTTGTTCACCGCGGGGGGCCCACCGTTAGAGGAACTTCTCGATGCCGTGGAAATGCTCACGATGGACGTTAGGATGAGATTAGGCCTCGACAAATGCACGAAGCTGTCTTTTCACAGAGGGAAACCAGTAGAATCCGACGCCATTGTAAATCACGAGAGGTTTGACGAACTTCGAGCCCAGAACACTTACGAGTTCCTGGGCTTTGAGGGAAATGCCACTACAACTCATCACGGGTCAAACACTTTCCCGAGTTCAAGAAACGCCTACGAACAGCGCGGAAGTCTACTTGAAAAGCAGGAACGAGATCACAACCATTAACAGCTTTGCGATCCCCGTTCTCGGCTTGAGAATGCTCAAACGCACAGTCGTCGAACCACAGAATCACGACCGCAAGACGAAGAAGGCACTTCCTGCACTCCGCAGACAAGAAAGACCCAAAAGTTGCGGTCGAGACCTCCCAAGGAGAGACTGCGGAAGCGGACTTCTGAATGCAGAGGGTCTCCACGAGCGTACGATGGCCTGCCTTCAAGGCTCCATAGACCAGAAGAATAACAATGTGATTTAACAATGTGGTTGACAAAACGATGTGAAGCGAAACCCGTCGTTTCGTGAAGGCTAGCTCTTTCACCGATTCTGACGAAGTGAAGAAGACCCTATAGGCTACCTTCCTCCAGCGTTGCCGCCATAAATCTCTGCATTGTCAGCATGCAAAGTTACTTGAAAAGCCGTGGGTAGACCGGAGCTAACAGTGGCTGAGTGGAGCCGAAAGGGGAAAGGGAGGGAACCATCATTGCCGTTCGAGACCAGACCATTCGAGGGCCAATTACAAGCGCCATATCATGGTTAAGAATGCGACTGATACATGTCGAGCCTCTCAAGAACATCCAGAGACGATTCACCTCACTGTGAGTGGTTGCCCAGTGCCCATGACACCGTGGGACGATACGTGCACTGGTGCCTATGTAGGGACAGTGGATTGCCTGTCGGCGAGCGTTAGTATCAACATCGGCACCATCCAGGAGAATGAGAAAGTTAAGCTGCTGTTGAATGTACCAATCCAGACAGACAGAACGATCAGGGCCAATAAACCAGACATCGTAGCAGTTGACAAACTAACGAAGTCTGCCAAGTTGATAGAGGTTAGTGTCCCGGCAGATTCCAACCTCCAGCAGAAAATCAGAGAAAAGTTGGACAACACTCTGATTTCCGACTTGAAGTCGAACGAATGCGGGGCATCGATACCAGCATAGTCCCCATTACCGTTGGAGCAACAGGAGTTGCCCTGAAGGGTTTCCGCCATCTTCGGGATCAGTTGGCCGCTTCAACTCTGAACCCGACCATCATCCGAAAAAGCGCAATCCTTGGAACGGCTCATCACTAACGACGAGGAACAGGAATTGGGATGTAAGGGCAAGGACTGAAGTTCAGCCCTCCTCTCACCTGACATCCGGAAAAAATGCTGTGAAAAACTCCAATAATAATAATGACAATAATATTAAATAATAATATTAATAAAATAATATTAATAAAATAATATTAATAAAATAATATTAATATAATAGTAAGAACTCCCCTTTCTTCAGCTTTCTTTTCACTCGTTAAGCCAAGGTTATCCCTAGTCAAGCAAAAGCTTAGCCTGGTTCAGCCAAAGGCCTCGATTTTCAACGGTCTCCTGTGCTGTCTGGGGAAAAGAGATTGGGCTCTGGATGATCGCCAGGGAACAGAGTTCTGAGTTGCTTCCACTTCCAAATTTTCTCCACTGCTACGACTTTTTTGGCTGATCCAAGCGCTGAAATAGGCATGTTCTCTTGATTTCTGGCAATCTAAGTTATGGTAATTTGTAACTAATCATAGACTATTATAACTATTCAGAGAATATCATAACTAATCGTAAAATCATATGTTTCATATTTATCAAACCCCCTCGATCACAACGTTCCTTTCGGTCGCGGGTGCTCTCATGCCGGACCTGTTGCAGATAGAATCTCTGAGGAGCAGAATGAACAACCTGCTCGCCGAGAATGGAGCCTTGAGAGCGCAGCTCCGGATGGCCCGATGGAAGATGAGTCTCTGGTGGCTGGCGGGGAACGGTGGCCTTGCGAGGGGGAAGCCTCGGATGCGCGCTTTGGGAGGCCTCAGGCGGATGGGAGGGCGAGGAGGAGGATGGCAGTCTGAGTGAGGACGGATGGCGGGAGGATTCTGGAGGGAGAATTCTGGAGGGAGAATTCTGGAGGGAGAATTCTGGAGGGAGAATTCTGGAGGGAGAATTCTGGAGGGAGAATTCTGGAGGGAGAATTCTGGAGGGAGAATTCTGGCGGGAAGGATTCTGGCGGGAAGGATTCTGGCGGGAAGGATTCTGGCGGGAAGGATTCTGGCGGGAAGGATTCTGGCGGGAAGGATTCTGGCGGTAAGGATTCTGGCGGGAAGGTTACTGGATTTCCGTTTTGATACCACTGCAGACAAAAGATGGGAAGGTTTCGGATCGACGTTTTTCGTTCTATCTTGGCTGTTGCTGCGAAACCGATGACTTGAGAAAAAAGTGCTGCTTCATGTCATTTCCATTCTTTTTTGATCGTTTCGCCATACTAGATATATATGTCTATTTTGCATTTGTCTGTTCTATAAATGCCACATGATGTAAAAATAAAAAAAAGTTATCTTCGTTTCATCCCTAATGTCATTACAATTATTTTCACCGACGTATCTGACCATTTTTTTAATCTTGCCGTTACCTTGTATGGTGTTTTGTGCCCAGACTCGCCAGGGTGAGACGTTCTATTGGGCCACCTAGTATCGGCTCAAGTGACAAGTGGCTTCCACCTGTATTTCCCTCGTGAGGTTACACCTTTGCGCCGTAGGCAATCACTTCTTTCAATTGAGGGAGAACGAGAGCCCCCCCCGTCGTATAGATATGAGGTAGCGTTATTTAAATAATTCTCCGACTTTGGGAAGGGATGAGGACACGTCCAATCACGTGATAAATGCTAAGCATCAATCAGCACGTAACGGAATCCCTAGCACAACCAACGTCACCGAGGCAACTCAGTCCTCGAGGTCTCCCTCATGCTCACTCAGAGGAAGGAAATCCGAAAATCGCGGATTTCGTCCAGAAATGACGCACTTCCCGGAAGATTGTTTTCAGACCCCGAGTGGAGCGCAGGGAGGATGTCGAGGGGAACGCGGCTCTCTCAGCCGATTTTTCCTCCCCGTCGGCTTGCCTCTCGATGCACGGGGGGGGAGAAATTCTACCAGAGAACGAATTCCATTACGTGAGCAGGAATTTCTTGCGCTGCTGAATACGTGGAAGCATGGTGAAAATTACTGAGAGAGGATTGAGAGGATTCCTGCAAAGTTGCCAATTTATCGTTACATTCCTGCTCAATGGGTATCTGTCTTCCTAATTAATGGGCATCCTGGCTCATGGGCGATGCAACGTCTCGGTTTTATTTCTCAGCCTTTTCTGTTCCTTAATTTTATTTTTCCTGTGTCCTTGCTGATCGCTGCCTCCAAGAGTCGCAAAGAAAATATTTTTTTTTTTAAGAAAGGGAAAGGCGTTGCGTTGATTCCCGGAATTTATTCCTACCTTTGGGATGCGAGCGATACATAAATTGATAAACAATGAATGGAATAATAATCACTTTTTCCGTTCAATATAGGCACAAAGAAAGCGTAACATTTTGAAGTCGAATGTCATGCCAAGCCCATTAATATCATGGTGCAATGCAATTTCCTCGAAAGATATATTGGAAATTATTTTTTTTCGATGATGGACGGGATTTCTCTTGTGAAAAAAAAATCTAAATAAAAAATGAATGAATACAAAAATAAATATATATTAAATGTTTTAGAATCATACTCAGAGTAGATCACTGGAGAAAGTATTTACCAAGATTGCAAGAAAAAAATTCGCTTGGATGCACGAGGGGCCACGAATATCGAATGTCCGCGGAATATCGCGGAAAATCGAGAACATCGAACATCGCACCGAGGAAGGCCAGCCGCCGAAAACAGGATGGAAGCGGCTGGAGCGGGCGTTTCGCATGTTTCTTCTTCAGTTGTGAGGATGAAAAATCGTGCAGTGTCGCATTGGAGCTTCGGAGGAGACGATGACTTTTGGCTCATGGGGGGGGGGGGGGTTGGGAACATTCTCGATGTGTATCCTAAGCTACTGATCGAGGTGAAATGTTACGGCTTGCTTGGTTTTGAGCAATTTGAAATCGCAAGATGCGGCGACCACGTCTGAAAAGTTGTCGCCTCGGCCCCTACTAGTCTTCTAAGCTGCAACGCATTGCATGAAGCATGTCGAGACGAGACTGATAAAACTCCTCCTCTCAAGCTCAGGTACATCCCTGACCCACACTGTCCCGTGACCCACACTGTCCCGTGACCCACACCGCCCCACTTCCTTGCTGTTTTTCCACCTTCTGCTCTTTCCACCTTGAAGGCGAAGATACCTCGCTCGAGCGAGTCCCGCTTAACCTCGGACGGGCTCCGCCTCGGCCAAGTCTTTGCCGGAGAAGCCGGGGGTCATCACAATGTGTCACCAGATGGAATCGACTCGTCGATTGCATCTTCGGCGGTTGGTAACCTGCAGAGTGGCCGAAAAGAAAAATTCTCATTTGGATCAGTTTTGACTGAGGACAAAAGCACGAAAAATCCGATTTGCTACAGGAATCTGAAAGTCCGATTATTTCTCTATCCAGCAGTTCGAAGTCAGTTCGACGTCAGTTCGAAGTCAGTTCGAAGTCAGTTCGAACTTCTTCCTACCCTTCGTTGTGAAATGGCGACGAGCTCCCATTCGTGTCTGGGTATTTCGCGACCTCACCCACCAGTCTTGGAGATGTTGAAATCTCTGAACGCAGAATGAACAAGACCTCTATCCAATGCATGGATTACTCTCTACACTATTATGTATTATCCATGATCCTCTGCATAGCCGCTTCGGCATCGGCGTGGGGTCCGGCTGATCATCTGGAATCCATACTTGCCCTCCCATCGACCTTTACTCAGACTCGAACAGGAAGTAGCGAATCCACCGCTCTTGCTTACTGCGGTTCCTATTATCTTATGAAAAGTCCTCATGACCTAATGACCTTATGACCTTATGGCCTTGTGAAAAGTGATTAGGACCTTGGGACCTTTTTGCTCTGAAAATCGATGCATCCCCATTCATGGCGAAGTCGACTCTTCCACACTATGCATACTGAATTTTCGGGAGGAAAAGAAGGGTAAATGGCCTCACCCACCTAATGCACCAGCGGCGGCAGCGAAATGACATCGACCCCGTACCGCATCGCGTCGCTCTGCAGCCTCCGGTCCTGCGTGAAGAGCTGGATCTTCGCCGACGGGTGGTCCTCCATCAGGGCGAGGCAGTTCTTCAGGATGATATCGTCGTTCGACGCCGGTTGGAAGTAGTCGATCCAGTCGCCGTAGTTGCGCTCGAGGTCTGGAGGGGATTTTGGGGATTGGAATTTCAATTTTAAAAAGTTGTCAACATTTCTTTCTTAAATCCTCGAATTTTCATTGCCTTGCTTTCAATTTTAAAATTTTGAAGTTACCAAAGTCAAATTTCAACATGTCAAAATTTCGATTTTCAATATATGATTCTTAACATCAATCTAAATTTTCAAAGTTCTTAAATTTCAAGCATTCAAAAAAATCACAGTTGGACTCGGGAAAACCGGACGCAGCCCACCCAGGATCCTCGGATGCCTGCTGCTCAGATGCCTCCTGATGTTATTGTAAGCCCACCGTGCCTTCCGGGCCCTGCGCTCCTTATTGGACATCCTCCGGCGACGAGACGACGGGCGAGGGGAGCAGGACTGCAGGCCGCGGAGCTCCCTCAGGACTATCGACGGGATCACGACGCAGGCGTCGGAATCTGATCGAGAAGCAATATTTTCTCTGGATGGTATTGTATTTTATTACTCATATACTATCTCATATGGCATATATAGTTGTGCAAGAATCGCTGAGATGAGGTTGGTGACGCGCCAAGTTGCAACTACGCCAAGTCAATTAAAATTATATAATTTTTTTAAATATTATTATTCATTGAAATCATAAGTGAATGGATGTAACGGACATTTGGATCCACAAGGACCAACAAACCCAAGCGATTGTTCTCTTTACAAACGGATAATGGTCCGTTTAAGTTTTTCTCTTCGTTCAGTCCCGACAGCCCAATAATCGCCTCACCGGCGATGAATTTCTCGATCCTGAACCTCCGGTCGAGGAGCACGTTCGTGTCGATCACGACGTAGTTGCGGCACGACGAATCAAACTGCAAAAAGGAGGCATTCCAGTTAAATATGAAATTTAAAAGAGAAAATTGATCGAAAGGGCCTGACAAGTGAACCCTCATCAAGTCTCAGCCTCATTGCGATTGGGGCGTCTCGGTGCGGGTTCACAAATAGTCTTAGTTTTCCCTAATGTTAACCGAAAATATCGTTATTTTCTCTCTCTTCCGTGCTTGCTCTGCGCCGATGCCATCGGTTTCAGGGTGATTTTCCTCAAAAAGCCGCATGTTTAAAAAGGAAATAAATGTAAAATGCCATCTCGCCCATAGGCTTCAAAGAGAAAATCTCTCTGGACTTTCAAAATTTCTCGCCTTCTTTTTCCCACAAAGTATGTTTCCTCGTTCAGGTGTGTTTTCATTCGCGATTTCATCGCAGAGAGCCTCGCTGTCTCCCTCCGGGTTCTGAGGAGTTCTGGATTGCATTTTACCGGATCCGGAGCGGAGAGAGAGGGTTCGTGGGTTTGCTCACTTTGTCTTTGAATGGTCCTTCGTCTTCGTCGTCCTCGGCTTCATCGTATTCGTAGCCGTCGTCCTCGCCATCACCGTCCTCGCCTTCGTAACCAATGTCGTTCCGCGGGTGGGGGGTGGGAACAGACTGAAAGAGAGTTCGATCTGATAAGATCAATAGACATTACCGAGCGAATTGGAATTCATTGCCTCTGCAAGATGAAAATGTGAGACTTTTCTACCTGGAAGGAGACTATTGGACAAGGAAAACAAAATGCTCAGGCTCATGTTCCAGGACACTCTCATTTTGCATGCCATTTTATATAGTAAATAATGAGTCTTAAAATTCAGCCATGTCTTTTGAGCTGACGCGCGAACCTCCAGATATGGTATTAATATGAAAGATAGAACTCGAACCAACTCGAGTCGTTTGATGTTCGAGGACTAACCAATCATAACATGTTCATTCTATGATAGATGACGGACCCTGGAAGAGTAGAAGGAAAAACTGCCATCGCAACGATATCAGATAGAAAAGACGTCCATTTCCTGCGTGAAAATGTGCATATACAAGCAAATACGCGAGAGCCAATGTCCTGATCGGAGTCGTCAGGCAACTGCTTGATGCGGCAGAACGGGATCTGTCATGGCGCCGACCGTACGTACCCGCATGGGAGAGACCCGAGTGCTTCCCGACATCCCGCGGGACACGCGGGCCCCCTCCCCCCTCCCCCCTTCATAGAATCAGACGAACGTGGCAGTTCGGAGAATGACTAAACCGATTGATAGGAGGCGGGGCAGGGCGCATCACCCCGTCATGAAGGCATTTCGCATGCATGCAATGTATACTCTCGATGGCATTGACGGGTGAAGTCGTGCAGACGCATGTTCAGCTCTTCCGAGAATTTCGATGGCTGAGGAGAAAAACTAGTCACGAGGAAATGTTGCTCCGTGATTTATTACTCCGTGACTGATTCACTCCTTAAATATTAATCATAATCCATGGGTTTCTGCAATTTCGTGAGGACGAGAAATAAAAAAGTTCCCTTTCGGAACACTTACACGTGCAGACCAGGATGGGACAATGCTGCTCACGTCGGTGTTGATCACATCAGTGTTGTTCTCGTCGGTTCGAGGAATTTCTGCTCTGTTTCGGATATCCTCGATTTCCTGCGATGGAAATGATGGAGGCAGGCAAGGGGAAAGAAAACTATAGCAAAGTATCGCACATGTTCTTGATGAAAACTTTGCTTTTTATATTTCGCTAAGCAATTGATGCCTTCTCTGCAATACTTGTTAAAACTCCCCTTTTGACAAACGAGAAGTTTTTGCTCAGATACGATTCAATCATATCCTCCTGAATTCTGACTACCTTACTTGTAATTTTCAATTTCGTGCTTTCTGAAGACAGTTTGAAAATCGTTTTTGTTTTTTTTTCTTTCAGTAATAGAGCCTGGTATGTCTTTAAACAGATATTTGCACCGCTGCATTAATTGTCACGCTATATGAAGCATAGAACAGATATTCAAAATGCTAAGACATCTCGACACGGGATTGAGGAGAATGTGTATAGGTAGCGACATATTGAACACAGCGATTCGACCATCCATTTCCTCAAATCTGGTCAATTCCAAAACCCGGGAAAGAGAAAAAAGGTCAACCCACCTGCGAGTCATCGTCCTCGGAACAGCTACAGCAGCATCCCATGATGATAAACTCCTGGATCACTCCAATAGGCTACAAGGCATCTTTCCCCGTTCGTCTAAAAGATGCAAGGAGAAAATGCACGTGCCTCTGCCCATCCACTGCTGCAAGCAGACGATGACTAGGCTACTTCGATCTCTCGGCGTGAGAGAGGTCGTCTGCTTGCGCCTCTGATTGGCTCCGGTGTGGGAGGCGTTGTCTGCTTGCGCCTCTGATTGGCTCCCCCGAGGTGGGTCTGATGACCTCGCAGAAGGGAGGAAAGAGTCGTCAGCGACGAGATCTGGTTTCTCGCACTTAGATTCTCTCTGAGTGGCAGCACTGACAAAGCCGTTTCGTATCGTGGTTGATTTCCTCCGTGATCGAGAGTTGAAGGCTCTTGTTCTCCGATATCAAGAACGTTTGGGCTTTTGTTCTGTCGTTTTCACACACATCTCGACCGACACACTTGAGCTTTGGTCAACCATTCATCGCACCATCAAGCATCGCATCAAGCTGGTGGAAGGGTGGACACTACAAATCAAAGCTCATGATTCCACGCATACTCTTAAACAGGTTCATTAATCCTTGAAATTTCAAGACCATGGGATTCGGGTGCACCTGAAGATACCCATTCAAATTTCCGAATCCTTGAACAGCGCCTAGGAATACCATACTTAAAAATGACCTTACGTCTCTCTCATCCTGATAAACACCTTCCCCATCGGCATTTATGCAAGAAATTACTTTGAATTATGGACGACATGGAGCAACCATGCCGGACCTAGGAATTAGCAGGGTTTCCACATTTCTTTGCATTTCTCATCTTAGAGACTCCCTGAAAATCCCGCCAGTCGGACGGGTCGCCGATTCCAAAAAAAAAGGGAAAGATTATCACAGTGTATCCGCAACAAAATCGGTTGCTGCTGCGTCCCGCGTTAAGACGTGTACGTTAGATAACGTTAGATGCTACTCTTGCAAGCTCAAAAGACCCTGCAAATTCCTTTATCTGGAGGGAGTGGCTTGTGGCAATAGGAAAGAACAGTTTTTTTCCGACAATGCCGACCCGTCCTACACTCGTAGAAAAAGGGAAGCTATTTTTCTCAAAAAGGAGAGTAAAATCGCTAACTCCAGTTTCACTGCCCTTTCACTCAGGGAAAGGAGCGAATTTGCTCCATCACCAAGGAGTAACATTGCTCTCCTCCTCCATGAGTTAAAACCTCCCCTCAGAAAAAGATAGGGATGTTATGCAAATAGGCAAATCCTCATATATACTTTGTGCCGCTTTCGCTCTCGTACAGTACAGATGTTTGCCTACCTCTGACTGCACTGATTACAGTACATGTCAGAGGATGGACCACCTCCTACGGTTCCATGAAGTGTCCGCGATATCAGTCCGTCATTTCCTCATTCTCACATCAAGTTGAGGAAGTGATAGGATAGAGTTCATGGACACCCACTTTGCATTCTAGATCTCCTCTGCGGAAAAACCATTGCGAGTTTCAAAAGGTTTCTCATCAGGAATATGAGCTTGTTTATGGCTTGGGCTCCATAAATCTGTCTTGAATATTTGGATAAAAAATGATGGAAAGTCCGTGTTTATCGATTCCTATAATGAAACTAGGCGAGACATATGTCGAGCTACAAAACAATCCTGCGAGGGACGATTCCTGAGAAAAAGGGAAGGGAACTTTTGTTTACTGTGCGAAAAGCGAGACCCCTACCTCCATCTAGTGGCCTGGCGAAGAACTTCAAGATGTTCACTTCACTGCGAGCGATGAAGGAGCATTTAAGCGAGACCCTTACCTCCATCTAGTGGCCTGGCGAAGAACTTCAAGATGTTCACTTCACTGCGAGCGATGAAGGAGCATTTGGCGAGTAATAAGAGAGTATATTTGAAATATTGATAGCTCACGTGGTGCTCAGTTTTTATTACCTAAACGCTTGGAATTTTCGAAGAGTGTACTGTCTCCGACTGCCGTAGAACAGCAATTTCTCGCTCGTTCCTCTTCGTGCAAGTAGTTCCCCAAACGTCTTTTTATGTTTTCGAAGATCGACACTGTTTTCATTCGCCTGCAAAATGCAATCTTTTACCAGATGAGTCCATCGTGAATCAGCTGAAAGGGTAGCCCGATTGATTCAGAGCAGTGTTTTCATGTAATTCTGTGTTTGGAAACATCGATATCAAAATGGGATATATATTTTTAAAGGCCTCTAAATCGATTGAAGATTTATTTTCTTTACATGCTTCTAGAAATTTTATCATATTGTTTTATCCGGGAACTGCCTACCATTAATTTCACCAAAGAAATGTTTGAGATTGAAGTGATCAAAGATCACAGAATTTAAAGTTTTAACTCCTTGATCTGTCTAGTTATTGTAAACATACAAATGTCTCTGTTGGCTTTTGGATGGAACTTGATAATTGAACTCTAATGTCTTGTTTTTAATGTAATATTTCATATACAGTAATTGCATTCCATTTCAATTTGAAAGCAATTTTTTTTAGCAACATCATTCTCAAGTCTATTGGTTTTCAAGAAGGTTTCACTTGAGGAACCAGCCATTCCATTTTATCCATAACGAACGTTCCATCTGGTTCATAGTTTGATTTACAGATCATTCTTTCGTTTTTATTTAAAGTCATTGTGGTTCGATGCTTTACTCCTCTGAAAACGCTGAATCTATCACAAAACGAAAGAAAAATCTATGAAGTAGTAAAAGCCAGTACACCTATCATATATTTTCTTTGAGAACTCTCTCGCTTTCTATGTTTCTTTCTTGTTATTTGCCAATAATACCACGAGGATCATCTTTATCAAAAGGAGGCACAAGTATCCACGGATACTTGTGCATCCGTGTATCACAAGTATCCACGGAACTGTTATACTTCCATCATGAGCTTCAGGAAACCATCATTGCATGTGTCGAATATTCGTAATATTATCACGATCTGTAAATTCTCTAAAGTAATTAATAAAATTTCCAATACCAACGATTCTTAAATATTCAATTTCATTATCGTCAATAAAATATCGTTCTTCTTTAAACTAATGAAGCTATTAGTTAAAACAACTTTTTCTAAGTGAGTATATCCGATTCAATTTTCTTCACTTAATCTACCTTCATTCCTCAAGTAAGGTTTACAGGACAATAACAAATGGTCTTCATTAGGAGTAGAAGAGCTAAAATCTATTGCTGTATCCAGACTTCCAGAAGCATGAAAGTTTTCATAACTTTTTCATATTCGTGCTCTTCTATTTATTTATCTTCTAATGGTATGAGGAAGTCCCATATAGAGATCTCAATTTCAGAAAGAAGTGCTTTCATGACTTTTAAAAGGAAATTCCAATGAAACAGGTTCTGAGAATTCAAATAGATTTTTAAATTTCATTTTACTTTAAGGCACAAAGAAAGCGTATCATTTTGAAATCGAATGTCATGCCATGCCCATTAATATCACATTGCAATGCATTCTCCTTGAAAGATATGCTGGAATTTTTTTCAATGACGGACAGGATTTCTCTTGCGAAAAATCTAAAAAAAAAAACAATGCATGAATATAAAAATGAATATTTTGTAGAATCAAACTCAGTGGAGATCACTGAAGAATATGCACCTAGGTAAAAAAAAAATAATGCGCGTGGATGCACGAGGGGCCACGAACATCGGATGTTCGCGGAATTTTGAGGAACGCAAATTTCGCGGAACATTTTCGCTCGTACCGAGGAAGGCCAGCCACCAAGAACGGGATGGAAGCGGTTGCAGCTGGAGCCGGGGCGGGGGACGCGAAGGCGTCCAACGCGTGGCGTGCACACGTCGGGTGCGGACCGCAGACGCTTCCATGTGTTCTTCGGGGTATGGCTTTTGGGGGGGGTGGGGGGGGGGCTGGTTTGGGGGGGGGGGGGGGGGGAGGGGGCTGGTTTTGTGGGGGGGGGGGCTGGTGGCATACGGTTTTTTTGGGGGCGTGGCAGCTCGTGTGTTCACGCGCTTCGCTTGTACATTGTACATTTGTGAGGAAGAGAAATTGTACATTATCGCATTGTAACTTTAGAAGGACAGGACGCGAATGGATTCAACTGGGAGAACATTCTCAATGTGTATCCTAAGCTTCTAATCAAAATTGAAACGTTACAGCTTGCTTTGTTTTGAGCATTTTGGAACCGCGAGATGCGGCGGCCGCGTCCGACAATTTGTCGGCTCGGCTTTAACAAGTCTTCCTGGCCGCACCACACCGCATGAAGCATGTCGAGACGAGAATGATGAAACTCCCCTTCTTAACCTCAAGAGCACCCCTGCCCCACATAGCGTTGTGACCCACAATTCGCCGTGACACGCACCGCGCCGTGACCCACGTCACTCCACTTCCTTGCCGATTTTCCACCTTCTGCTCTTTCCACCTTCTGCTCTTTCCACCTTGATCGTTTCGTCGGTGAGGGCACCTCGCGTGTACTGCTCATCTTTGGACGTGCGCTGTCCCAACCAAGTCTTTTTGGAGAAGCACTGAGGGCCATCACTACATGTCGCCCGATGGAATCGACTGGCCGATTCCATCTTCAAGGGTTGACAATCTACAGGGTGGCCAAAGAAGTAAAATATCTTATTTTGGTCGGTTATAATTCAGAACAAAAACACGAGAAACCAGATTTGCAAAAAGAATCTGAAAGTCCGATTCTCTATCCAGTAGTTTGAAGTCAGTTCAAAGTCAGTTTGAAGTCAGTTCAAAGTCAGTTTGAAGTCAGTTCAAAGTCAGTTTGAAGTCAGTTCAAAGTCAGTTTGAAGTCAGTTCAAAGTCAGTTTGAAGTCAGTTCAAAGTCAATTTGAAGTCAGTTTGAAGTCAGTTCGAACTCCCTCGTACCCCTCCTTGAGGAATGGCGACCTGCTCCCATTCGAATCTGTGCATTTCGCTACCCCACCTACGAGTCTTAGTGATGTTGAAATCTCTGAACGCAGAATGATCTAGACTTCCACCGAATGCATGGCGTATTCTCTGCACACTTATGCATTATATATCTTCCGCAGAGCTGCTTCGACGCCCGGGGTGGCGTTCTGCCGATCACTTGATCCTTGCCCTTGAAATGTAGTGAATCCAACGCTCTTGCCCATTTCTGTGGTTCCGATTGTCTCATGAAGAGACCTAATGACCTTACGAATGACCTTATGACTTTGAGAAACATGATGAAGGCCAATTTCTTCTGAAAATCGATGCAACCCCTTATATTGTGATGCCGACTCGTAAAAAGGGCCTCACGAAGGAAGGCTAAAAGGCCTCACCCACCTAATGCACCAGCGGCGGCAGCGAAATGACCTGGACCGCGTACGACGACGCGTCGTCTTGCAGCCTCTTGTCCTGCGTGAAGAGCTGGACCTTCGACGACGGGTAGTCCTCCATCAGGGCGAGGCAGTTCTGCAGGATGACGTCGTCGTTCGACTCCGGTTGGAAGTAGTCGATCCAGTCGCCATAGTCACCCTCGAGGCCTGGAGGGGATTTCAAAGATTGGAATTTCGAGTTCCAAAAGTGTCAAAATTCTCAAGTTAAAATCTCGCAATTTCACATTTAAACATTTCAAATGTCTTGCTTTCGATTTCAAAATTTTGAAGCTTCAAATGTTAAATTTTCCATTTTTAAATTCGAAAATTTGAAGACGTCACACTTTAAATGTGAAATGTAAATATTTTAAGCTTCAAAAGTTGACATTTGAATTTTTACGTTTCAAGCATTCAAAAAATCACGGTTAGGCTTGGAAAAGCCGGACGCAGCCCACCCAGAACCCTCGGATGCCCTTTGCTCAGATGCCTCCTGATGCTATTGTAGGCCCACCGGGCCCTCCGGGCCCTGCGCTCCTTCCAGGACTTCCTCCGGCGGTGAGACGACGGGTGGGGGGCGCAGGACTGCAGGCCGCGGAGCTCCTTCATGACTATCGACGGTATCACGACGCAGGCGTCGGAATCTGATCGAAAATCGACAGGTTTTCAGGATGGTATTATGTATTATATAGGGTGCATACTATACATAACTTATATGGTTATGCTGAGTTGATGCGCATAGTTGTTGTCGCTTGAGGGCCAATTTAAAATGCATACTTTTTTAATTCATAAATAAATAGATACAATGAATATTTTGATCCACGAGGACCAACAAACTCAAGCGACTGATTTCTTTACAAACGGAAAAAATTCGACTTCAGTTTTTATTTTGTTACTTCGGCCAATCACGAGTGCACAACAATCGTCTCACCGGCGATGAATTTTTCGATCTTGAACCTCCGGTCGAAGAGCACGTTCGTGTCGATCACGACGTAGTTGCTGAAGGACGAATCATGCTGCAAAAAGGAGACATTTAAGTTAAATTTGAAATTTGAAAAAGAAAATTGATCGAAAGGACATGACAAGTGTTGACTCCTCGAGTGAACCCTCAAGTGAACCCTCCTCGAGTGAACCCTCGAGTGAACCCTCCTCGAGTGAACTCCTACAGCCTCGAGCCGGTTGGGCCGCCTTGGTGTGACAGCACTAATAGTCTCAATTTTCCTTACGATGATCGATTATATCGTAATTTTCTCCCTCATTCCCACTTACTCTGCGCCGATGCCATCGATTTCCTGGAGACTTTCCTCATGAAGCATTAAGTTGAAGAAAGAAATTAACTGCCCATTGGCTTCAAAGAGATAATATCTCTTGATTTTCAATATTGCGCGCCGTCTTTTTTCCCTACGGATGTATTTCCTCATTCAAGTTTGTTTTTCATTCACGAAGTCCCCATCCCAGGAAGCCTCGTTGCATCGAACTTCAAAACTCCCTCGGAGTTCTGGGCGATTCCAGAGTGCATTTTTCCGGATCCGAAGCAGAGAAAGTTCGTTGGTGGATTTGCTCACTTCGTCCTCGTCTTCCTCGTCCTCGGCTTCGTCGTCCTCGGCTTCGTCGTCCTCGTCTTCGTCGTCCTCGTCTTCGGCTTCGTCGTCCTCGTCTTCGTCGTTTTCGTATTCATCGTCCTCGTCTTCCTCGTATTCAGCTTCATCGTAACCCTCGTCTCTCCGCAGGCGAGGAGTGGGAACAGGCTAGGAAAATTTTCGATCGGATGAGATCAATCGACATTTCCGATAGAAATAAAAATCAGACCCTCTGCGAGATTAAATGTGAAAATTTTAAACTCCCAATAAAACTATTGACGAAGGAAAACGAAAACCTCATGTTTACGCTCCGTGTCGCACTCGTTTCGCATGTCATTTTATAATGCGAATAACGAGTCTCAAAATTCAGCCATGTCTTTTGAGCTGACATGCAAACCTCCAGGTATAGTATTAACACGATAGAACAAACTCGAAGCGACTTGAGTCGTTTGATGTTCGAGGGCTAACCATTCGCAACATTTCATACTGTGATAAATGACAGATCCTACAAGAGTGGAGGGAAAAGCAGCCATCGCAACGGTGCCAGATAAGAGAAGGCACCTATTTCCTGCATGAAAGTGCGCATCAGCAGGCATAGATACGGAGGGCCAATGTCCTGATCGGAGTCGTCAGGCCACTACTCGATGCGGCAGCGCGGGATCTGTCATGGCGCCGACCGTTCCGACCCGCACGAGAGAGCCCAGTGCTTCCCGACATCCCGCGGGACTCGAGGGCCCCCTCCACCGACTCATGCAAGTGGAAATTCGAAGAATGCGCGATTGATGGGAAGCGATGCCGCGCACATCGTCGTGCGGATCTCCCGTCATGAAGGCATTTCGCATGCATGCAACATGCAATGCATACTCTCGATGGCATTGACGGGTGAAATCGTGCAGACGCATGTTCAGCTCTTCCGAGAATTTCCCTGACTGAGGAGGAAAACCGCTCACGAGGAAATGGGTCTCCGTGATTTATTACTCAGTGACTGATTTACTTTTAGAATCTTAATCCATGGAATTCTGCAATCTCGTGAGGACGGGAAATAAAAAAGTTCCCTTTCCTAACACTTACACGTACAGGCGAGGATGGGACAATGCTCTTGACGTCGGTGCTGATCACATCAGTCTTGTTCTCGTCGGTTCGAGGAATTTCTGCTCTGTTTTGGATATCCTCGATTCCCTGCGACGGAAATGATGCAGGCGGAAAAGGGGTTAGAAAACTTTAGCAAACAATCGCACATGTTCTTTACGAAAAATGTGGTTATACTGAGCTACACAATTAAGCCTTCTCTACGTGTTAAGTTCCACTCTTGACCAACGAGAACTTTTTGCTCAGCTGCGATTCGAACTTATCCTCCTGAATCCCGACTACTTTACTTGTAATTTTTAATTTCGTGTTTTTTTTAAGTCAGTTTGAAAACCGTTTTCCATTTTTTTTCATTCGTTAACAGAACATGGGATGTCTTGAAACCGATACACCGTTGAGCATAGAACCGTTATTCAAAATGTCCAGATATCTCGACACAGAATTGAGGAGGGTATGTAGAGATAGCGACTTATTGAGCACAGCGATTCGACAATCAATTTCCTGGAAACTGAAAAATCTCAAGTCCCAAGATAGAGAGAAAAGGCCAACCCACCTGCGACTCATCGTTCTTGGAACAGCTACAGCAGCATCCCATGATGATAAACTCCTGGATCACTCCAATAGGCTACAAGGCATCTTTCCCCGTTCGTCTAAAAGATGCAAGGAGAAAATGCACGTGTCTCTGCCCATCCACTGCTGCAAGCAGACGATGACTAGGCTACTTCGATCTCTCGGCGTGAGAGAGGTCGTCTGCTTGCGCCTCTGATTGGCTTCGGTGTGGGGGGCGTTGTCTGCTTGCGTCTCTAATTGGCTCCCCCGAGGTGGGTCTGGTGACCTCGCAGAAGGGAGGAAAGAGTCGCCAGCGACGAGATCTGGTTTCTGGCACTTAGATTCTCTCTGAGTGACAGCGCCGACAAAGCCGTTTCGTATCGTGGTTGATTTCCTCCGTGATCGAGAGTTGAATGCTATTTTTGGCCAACTATCACGAACGTTTGGGCTTTTGTTGTGTTGTTTTCACACATCTCGACCGACACACTTGAGCTTTGGTCAGCTATTCATCGCACCATCAAGCTGATCGAAGGTGCGCTCTGCAAATCAAAACTCATGCTTTCGCGCCTACTTTTCAACAGGTTCACCTCATACCTGAAATTTTAAGACCATGGGATTCAGGGTACCTGAAGATACCCATCCAAATTTCAGAATCCTTGAACAGCGCCAAGGAATACGATGCTCAAAAATGCCCTTAAGTCTTTTTCATTCTCATAACCATCTTACCCATCGGCATTTACGCGGCAAATTACTTTAAATTATGGAGGAATTGGAGCAGCCAAGCCGAAGCTCGGAACTTAGCAAGGTTCCGAAATTTCTTTGCATTTATCATATTTGAGACCCGCAGAAAATCCCTCCAGGCGGCCGGGTCACAGATTCAGAAACAAATAAAAGAGATTATCCCAGTGTATCTGCTAGATTTGTTGCTGCAGCGTCCCGCGTTACGTTACGTTACTACAGATTGTAGATGCCACTCTTGCCAGCTCAAAAGGTCCCTCAAATTCCTTTATCTGGAGGGAGTGGCTTGTGGCAATAAGAAAGAACAGCTTTTCCCACATTGCTTTGGTGTCCTACTGATCAGTCCGACTGCTGCAGGGGAGCAATTTATCGCACGTTCCTCTTCTTGAAAGAAGTTCCTCAAACGTCTTTTCGTGCTTTCGACGATTGACATTGTCCTCATTCGCCTGCAAAATTCAATCTTTAACTGGATGAATCCATCGTGGATCAGGTGAAAGCGCTACCGGATTGACTCTCTGCCTCTCCAGGAGAAGCGAAGGAGAATATTTAACCCTTCGACTCCCGTTCCTGGGTCCAATGGAGCCTCAATCAAGAATTTCGTCTTTGGTGTGGGCTGCGCTGTGAACATGTTAAGTCCGATTCTCCACGTGTTTTCATGAAGACATCTGATAATGACTATGTACAGCATTTTGAGATTCTTTTGGAATAAAAAGACGGAAAAAAGAGTTAATCATATGACCATCCGGCTTCTGGTAGTCCCGTGGTGAAACGAGAAGCGTCGCGCCTGACCCCCAGCCCCCATGTCGAATGGAGTCCCATCCCTTCACAAAGCGATCTGCTCACCCGGTCGCTCTTCCTCGGTGCACGCCGTGGAAGGAAGCGGTCACATCCCGACTTCCTCCATTCTGGGTGCGGCTCCGATTTGGAGGAGCCCCGTTCTGCTACTCGGAGTTTTGATTGTTGGTGTCCCCCTGGTCGGTGTCTCGGTGGTTGGTGTCCCCCTGGTCGGTGTCCCGAGCTCACGGCTGGAGTTCCAGTTCGGTCGCGGCACTGAATCTTCGTTCGTATCTTCGTTCTGCCGGCTGGTCTAGGGTGAGCCTCTGAGGAACTTATCTATTAAAAAAAGAAAAGTTCAATTTTTCGCACGTGCAGTCCAGATAAGGGTTATCTTCGCACTCTTCAATCTCGTGTCGATGGGCTCTAAGGCTGTAAAATGTCTCGAGGACGTTTTAAGCTGTTTGCCAACATAAAGATGCCGGTTCACGTCGGAATGAGATTCTTACCTCTGGAAAATTGTCAACTGATAAAATATATATCAGTTCCTGACAAAAGCAAATAACTTTTATATTTGATCTTTTGCTTTATTTGTAAAACAAAAACAAAACATGTTATCGTAAGGGTGTCGACTTTCATGCGGCAGAAATTTTCTCCGGCACTACGTACGAGGATTGACAATTTAATATCAAGACTGGCAACACTGCACCGCTCCTACCGGCTGTATCGCGAGCTTATGTAGGAAACAGATTACGGAGGGGAAATTTCAGTCCCATGCTCTGTTTGTGTTACAAGTATTCGTTTCGACTGTTGTACCGTTCGTTGCGATGGAGATTGGTTTCATCGCTGCGATCCCAAAGCGGTTGCTTCCCGTGAAATTTCTGGAGAAATCCCGCGGAACCTGTAAAACATTTGTAGATGGAAAGGACCCGTAAATCAACGAGTCTAACCGGTATGTTGGTCTTCGACGTCCGGGCATTTTGCTGACAAATGCCGCGAAACCTGGAACCGCAACCACGGCTGAGGTGCTTGCAGACCTTAGCTAAGAAACTGGGCTAAGCAAGCCCTTTCAAATAGATCCACCGGAGTCGAAAGGCTGGTGGATGACGGGGTTTAGGAGGTGGATTTGGAACCAGGTGGACAACCGTGAGGATGCCACGGCATGCTCGTTCCCCTGACGCGAATGGACCGGAGAGCGAAGCTGAGAGGAAACCGATTTTACGAGAACCGATTTTATGTTCCTGATTTCCGACAGAAATAATGATGATCCATAGTTTTTCCTTTTGCTTTGGAAATTCATATCGTGAATTTATAGGACGTTACCCCACAGATTTCCCTCTTCAGACCTTGAAATGGGAAAACCATGCTTCCAATGAAGAGAAAGTGAGCCTCAAGGTGCTATTCAAGCCAACAGATTTCCATCCCTGAACGCCATGCTCCAGAAGAAGAGAGTCGGGAAGTGCGTCTGAGGAATGACCGCTGATGGCCTCCTGACGGATGCCCGGAACGGAGAGAACGACCGCTGATGGCCTTCTGCCAGGAACGGAGAGAGCGACCGCTGATGGCCTTCTGGCCGGCGGAGAAGGACGACTGAGACCGGATGAGCGAATCTGTGTCTGCGCGATCCGTCGAGAGTTCGACTGAAAATGGGGTTCGGGAGGACTGGTGGCGCTGAATCAACTTAACGTTGAATCAATAGCAAAATCGATTTCGCTGTAACGTACTGGAGGAAGGAAGGAAGGAACATGGGGGAGGAAGGGATGAGGCTCAAGGGTATTACAGTCGGATGGCAAGACGCCTGACGCGGGAGCTTCTAAGCTGGTTTGAAAACACCAGGTTCACTTATCCCAGCGAATGTGCTGCCTTGAATCAACTGTGATTTCATGTTGACTTAATGTTATGGGCTATAAGGGGCTGCTTCACGATTGGCCGATTTTGCGAAAAAAAATGCTGTGGCTTAAAAATAACGGGGCCGACGATCGAGAGTTAGGAGCAACATCGTAGAGCTTTTCTAATCGTTCGAAGTGATAGTTGCGCCTTTGCAGCAGTCGGACTGGTCGATACTGTCGGACGACTCTCTTCGTACGGTCGCGGTGGCGCGAAAGGATTGCCAGGTTGGATGCAATGTCCCAGTAGCGCCTGTGCGGGGTTGTCTGTAGAGTTGCAGCGAGCGCCAGCTTCTATTGCGTCCTGTTTCCCCGAGATGCAGAGCTGGAAGAGCGCGGTGAAAGGGGAGGGCGGTCGCAAGGCGAGCAATAGCATGTACGTGTGGTTGGGACCCGCGGGAAGTGCTCGTGGATCGCGCAGGCGGTCGCTCCCTCGTCTCACTCCTCCGGGCAGAAGGCCGTCAGCGGTCACTCTCTCTCTGCTCCGGGCATCCGTCGGAAGGCCATCAGCGGTCATTCTTTTTGCTCTGCTCTGGAATGGAGACGCCGACTGGATTTTGCAGTCTTCCGCGGCTTTGACACCCTCCTGTCCTTGTTCTATCGACTGATCTCTCGCGAGCCTCTTAGGAACTTATCTACTTTCGAAAATCCTGGTCCAGAAGCAAAGAGCCTCCCCCCCACCCAGATAAGAGTTATACAGGGTGGCCGAAAAGTCACCGTACCCCTATCTTCATTTTCATATATTTCGTGAACAGAGATCTAAAAATATCCGTGTGCACATCTCACATGCCCGGTCAACCCAGCAGTGCGTGGGCCTAGCGCGAAACGGCGCATGCGCGACCGACTAGGCGACTTCTGCGACAGCTCGCCAGAATTCAGCTTTGACGGTTAACCATGGCGGACACCAGTAGCTACACCATTGAGAAGCCTTTAGTGGCGAGTGTGTGGGTGCATGAAAGACAGCACACCGGACAGGTGATGACCAGGTCCGTGTCGACTTTGGTGGTGAATGTGCAATGGGGACGGGAACAGTGGCACACGTGTCTACTCGGGTTATCGGCCGACCGCTTCACGGGATGTCCTTCACACTGCCGAGGGAAAACGCTCGTGTTTCCCATGCTAATAATGTTGCTTCACGCAGAAGTGGCTTTCCAAATCGTGCATAGAACGCTGCCTAGTCACCTAGTCCATCACCTGTCCGGTGTGCTGTCTTTCATGCACCCACACACTCGCCACTAAGCGCTCCTCAATGGTGTAGCTACTGCTGTTCGCCATTGTTACCGCCATTTTCTGAATTCTGCTGAGCTGTCGCAGAAGTCGCCTAGCCGGTCGCGCATGCACCGTTTCGCGCCAGGCTCACGCACCGTTGTTATTGAGCGGTCATGTGGGATGTGCAACGGGTATTTTTAGATCTCTATTCATGAAATATATGAAAAGGTAGATGGGGGTACGGTGACTTTTCGGCCACCCTGTACATGTCTTCAGCCTTGCTTCTACAAGTTTAAGACGTATGAAGCAATCCAAATGCCATAGAAGCGTTTTAAGCCATCGTTTATGGCTGCTTGCTTAAAAATGTTAAAAATGTCAGTTCACGACACAGAATATACTCTGGATAATGTCCCTTCAACTAGTCAGTACTGGACAGCAGCTGACTGTTTCTAGGTTGACGTATCGGCTCTAGAGGTTGAACTACTCTTTTGCTAGGTGGATCAGCGCAAAACAAGTCTTAAATTTTAATCAGGAAATTCCTCAGTTTTCGCACGACAGAATGACCTGAGAAAGTTCAAGCCAAGATGGAATTCTAGCTGGCACCAGCAAGATTTCGATCTGTTTGCCTCAAAATTAGTTACAACCTTCAGGAAGAATTCAAGAATCGAGAAGAACTTCCTGGTGGGATCTAGTTGGAGTTTGCTGCTGCATCGAGGTTAGCATGATTTGTTCTTCGATTTCCAATAAAATTTTCCAAAATCTGTAATTATCTGCTGCTTCTTCTTGTGGACTTCATTGCGGACATGGTGCCTTTTTTCTGCGCGGGACAGACGGCTCTGGCGGCCTTCCGAACCGTGCCCCGTTAGCCATCACATAGCATACAGAGATAGAGCTCTACACGGGACAAGAATAGGCGGGACGGCGATGTCGGAGAGGGGAGAAGCGGGAAGAAGCGGGAAGCGGGAAGCGGGACGGGATGGCGTTTTTCGCCCCGTGCAGGGCCTCGGTCGGGTATCGCCTCGCTGGGTGTATTCGACTTACTTCGATCTCGGCACTCGATAGGTATTATATTGGTATATGCGCAGTTGTGAAATACCTCTTATTACGAATTCGTACTTGAAAGATACGGTCTTTGTTGTTTCATTCGAGTAGGCCTACAGAATGCATGTTTCTTTCGAAGATAGTACGAAGGGATGAGGATATCTCACAGAATATGAGTGGAAGAAGAAAAATTCGCCATTTCTGCTCTTGAGCCATCCCATCCATTCTCCCCCATCATTCGGCTTCAAATTCGCATTTTGGTTTTTGATGACGAGCCGACAAAAACGTAATATCTTACAGGGGTCAAATCCAAGGAATTCATGGCATTAATTCCTGCTGGACGCCTGCAAATCCCGCGGGGAAACTAAGTTGCTTCATTTTTTTATTTAAAAAAAAAATTCTACTTTTCTCATCTTCATCTGCAGTCGGCAGTATCTCTCGCACTATTGCGGAAAATATCCGCTACGAACAGCAGAAACATTTTCCTTGGGATCCTCAAAAACAGGGCAACTCCTGCTTACTCTACGATCGTCAGCGATTCGTTGCCGGCGGGCGAGGCCAAGCCGAGAAAACACGATCGACTCGAGATTGACTCAGGCCTGACCATACCGGAGAGTTTCTGCGAATCGATTCCTCTGCGGCAGACGACGTGAGGGGCGACGAGGCTTCAGCGCCTCTAGGAACACACTAAAGCTCTTTTTGCGTCCGGATGCTGGCATCAGCAGGCGCGATCATTCACTTCACACCGCAGCACACCGCAGCACACAGCTTCACATCTTGCGTCTGCACTCGCGAGCGCCCGAATGAGAGCACTTGCTTCGCGTCTTCTTTCCTCTTGGATGTCGCGTCGGGTGATGCTCAGCAGTGATGCTGGATGCTGGATGTCGCGTGCGTGTTCCACGTCGGGGGTTTACACGTGTCGATGCACTCGCGTGCATCCGACGTGGTTGTCAGATCCGATCGGGTGTCGGATCTGACAACCGAGGTCATACATTTCGGGCATCTGGTATCTCTGGCAATATCGCGGATGACGAATCGGCTCATAAAAGTTGCGACATCCAGCCCCAGTGTTCATCTTCGAAGTCTTTTATTCTGTTCTTCGCGTCTTACAGGAAAAAAAAAAATTAGCAAATTTTTTGCTTCTGCGGCGTCAGTTTTCGCATCATAGACAAAAGCGCCTCGCAAGCATTCTCGGTCTCTTTGTCTTCTAATTTGATTTTCGCCGACTTCGATAAGACGTCTTCGAGCATCTTCCACCTCGTTTCTTCCAAATCGAGCAAATGCTTGCCGATCCTGTTCATCCTTCACCGACTATATTTAACTCCAGAATTATTTTTGGCCAAAGGCAAAGAAGCAAATTTCGCATTCCAATCCTGAAATTGTCTTCGCGATATACCTCATTTTTTAATAATTATCTTGATAATAATTACCTTGATAATAATTATCTTGATAATAATTATCTTGATAATAATAACCTATATCTTCCTACGAGGAAATGAAAAGAAATTTTATCTGACAGATAAATCGCATCAACGATTCCTAGCTCTTAGAAGCGCGCCATCCTGCAACCTCTCAAGGCAAGGTTCTGGCAACCGGGGCGAGATGGCGCCTCCATCGCCGCGGGGGCTATTCCCCTCTTGAATCGGGTGTTAGAAGTCCCCAGCCTTTTCGTGTGTGGCATCTAGTATTTTCTCCTGGCAGAACTTATGGGATTGCATTCATTTTAATTAAATTCTTTATATATTTAAATCCTGTAAAGGAAAAAATTCTAAATAAATGAAAAAAATTCTAAACAAATGAAAAAAAAATTCCATCTTTCCGTTTATTTTCCTAAATATCTCAATCCAGTTCAAGGAGACTCAGGTTTTAATTCTGGAGTGGATACTTGCAGATTCTTGGCTGGCATTCGTCGGCATTCATAAAAGCACGTCTCAGGAAACGCCGTTGGAATGGCCGATCGCTTCAAGGATGCAATGAGTCGCGTCTTCCGAACATCCTCGATACGATTCCAGAATTTTTAAAAGTCTGCGGAAAAAAAGGACGAATTTTTGACAATTTCCTGATATACCTCACAGTCATTTTGCCATGACATGGTCGCATGTCATGGTCGCATGATATGGTCACGTGTTCGCTACGTCGCATTCCACGCCACCAATCTTTTTCCGCCGAACGACGGGTTCCCCATGTGGCCGCAAGATGTCTCTGCCATCGAGACACGACTCATCATGTGTGATCTGGTCCATTCCGATCTTAATTCGTACCTGAAATCCCGTCTCTGTACTTCGGTACTGTTTTTTAGACGGAACGGTGTGAGGAAAGGATTTTCAAATTTTCGATTTTTTTTTTTTTCCTCAGCTGTCTTCCGACAATCGGCGTCCAGGAGAAACTCATCCAGGAGAAGCCCATCCAGGAGAAACCCATCAAAGTGCGGCTCGGAAGTGCACCGAACGATCCTAAACCGAACGATTCTAAACCGAACGATTCTAAACCGAACGATTCTAAACCGAACGATTCTAAACCGAACGATGCGGCACCGGGTCGCATTAGGTCACGTGGCAGTCTTTCTCCCTTTTTGGATTATTCATTAGACTCTAATGAGTCTCTGAGCCTGTTCTAAGCCGTTTCGAGCGCATCCGAGAATGTCGGATATCCGGAATGAATCCGGACCGTCGGATATCCGGAATGAATCCGGACCGTCGGATACACTCGTTATCAGAACCAATTTAAAAAATATATATATATATAAGGCCGTGAACATCGGTTCACTTTTGGCAGGACGGTGCACAGTTTTTAAATCGAGACACACATTGAACCAAAAATAAAAATTTTTGCTCCAGATAATGCTGAAACGAATGACGGTATTCATATGAAACAAATCCAAGCCATATAAATATTTGCAAGTTTTATATCATGTTCCCGTGGCAGATGTGAGGCAATTTGGATTCTCACAATGAGCCTCACTTTCTTTTCCAAGGATTAAACGAAGTTCATGCAATTTTAAGACTTTTAGATTTTTTTTATTTTTGCAAATTGCGGTCAACTCTCGATAAACCGGAGAACCTTTTTTTTTTTTTGCTCAGAATACGCCAACTGCACAATTTTGAAGAAAAAAAAATTCGATCTATTCCAGTGATTTCATATTTTTAATTAGTGCAACTCCAATTAGTCAGCTCACATTATTGCCGCAAAACGCGGAAATTTTTTTTTTTTGCTAAGTTTTGCTGACCTTCAACCGCCTCCTCCTAACGGCCCACTTCCAAATTTTCCTTCACTGAAAACCGTAATTTTCCTGAAAAAAGCTCGAACCGTCGTCTAGGGAAGCTGCGTATAATCTAAATGAGACATTTCCATTCTCCAAATGAAGAGACGGGATTAGGCCGGATCAGCCCCCTCGCTAATCTCTGGAGTCCTATTCTAACGCTAGTTTCATCGCCTACAATTTTGATGTCTATCGTGCGACAGAAAGGAGCTACTGGCCGCAATACATTTTATACATGGTGTGGTAAAGTATGCCATGATTGCGGCTGGTAAAGTAAGCTGCTTTGCGTAACATCGAGTAAGACTTACGCATCAATAGAATAAAACACGTTTGTGCAAGTAAAGGTGTTGGCGGACGCCGGCTAGTTAGGGTGGCGCTATGACGGGGGAGCGGTTATTGCAAGCCCATGGGGAAAATTCGTTCTCGGGGGAAGGAGTTGGCGATGAGCGAGAGTGGCGGTGTGTTGAGGGTTGAGGGTTGGGGTTGAGGGTTGAGGGTTGAAGGTTGAGGGCTGAGGGTTGGGGGTTGAGGGTTCACTGTACTGCCGCTTGGGAGATGTGAGCCTTTGTTCGTCTGGTGACACCAGGCTTCGAATGGAGAACCGCACAATTGTTGACACTTGTTTGTTAATACGATCGATATCAGATGAGGCTGCGTTGACTGGAAATGATGTCAGTTTTATTTTTTACTTCCCATTCCCATAGGTATTAATATAATAGGGAAATGGCAGATATTGCGGTCGTTCTGTCACTTTTTTCTTTCATTTCAGCTCTCCGCGGTATCCATAGCAGCCGGACAACACGACCCGCCGCGCATGCGCAGCTTTCCGCCTGGGTCGGGGTGACGGGCTTCCACTAAAACATCCACTTCCTTTCCAGCCCTCGCGGTTGACGGATCCATAATGGACAATGCGGGAGAGCGGCTGCTCCCGGGTCGCGTTGACAGGTTGCTAGGCGTACGCGTGAAATGCCGCACCTGGCATCCTGCACATACTCTCCTCCCATCTCCACGCGACGCATGACAATCGAGAACATGTCCAATCGTCCGGGCCTTTTCGTATAGGTTTATGCCGTATCAATGACAGCTATTATTTATTTCAAGGTTGGATGGTCAGGATACGGCGAAGAAGATGATTCCGGTGGTATGGGTCATTGGAATAGCAGATCTGTACCTGGGCTGGTACTAGTAATGCATGCGGGTTTTTCGCAGGCAAGACCACATTCATGAGAATGGGATTTAAACAGCTCAAGAAGTTGATTTATGTGCTTTTTGGGAAGGACGGCAGTAATACCTAAAATACCTCAAAATAAAATACCTTTCACATCGTTGCTCTTCTTTTAGGAGCCTCTAGAATTCGCACATCACAATATTCACAAACACAAAGCAAAACGAGTCCGCTCGAGTCTGTTCCACCGTGACGAAAAGGCAGAGCAGTCGGGCGCTTCCGCGATGCAGCAGCGCGAGCCGAAGGTCACATATGGAAGACGAAAGCGTGCGAAATCCTTTCACGATGAGGAATGACGAGTAGACCGGTCGGGCTCGTGGCTTACAGCACAGCGCCAAGGTCGTCAGTATGGAAGACAAAAACGTGCAATAAACCGTAGTGGCGATGAAGAGAGGAGCGATTTCGGATCACATCATGCATTATGAAAATGCATGATGCGATGCATGAGGCCCGGTCCGTGCCCGGTGAGAGGTTTCACGCTCAACCGTTTCAGAAAATATTGCCATTACTCGAAGACGGCAGCCGGAAGAAATTCGAAGAAATTTATGAATCCAAAAAGGCTTTTCCTCCAGATAGCTCATGAGACTCGAAGTTTTCAATGTTGCTTTCCCGGCACATTTTGACCCCTCGTTGACCCCTCATTGGGCACATCGACCCCTCGAGAAATTTTCATAACTCCAGAAATAATAATAATAAATGGGAGTCATGACTCATGTAAAAGATTTGACATTTGAAATTTGAATTTAAAAAGTGTTTCTTTGTTCTCATTATCTGTAAAGGGAGAAATCCATTTCAAATCTTGTGATTTTTTTTTTAGTTTTGACATGATTATCCCGTGTCCAGATGAATATAAGCGTGATACGTAGTAAAAAAATAAAAAAAAACATTCCAAGCAATATTTGATGGCATAATCTTTATTCCGTTTCACCATGACAAAAAAGAAGACGAACCGCCTCGGTGGACTCGGATTTTTGGAGCCGTTGAGTTACATGAGGGCTCGAAGTCCTTCGCTGCGGCGAGCATGACAGGGCCTTCTATCAGTATATAGAAGGCCCTGTCATGGTGAATCTTCTACCTGATGAATTCCGCGATCGACTGCATTCGCAGCCTCACCAAGCAGACAAGAAGGAATTTTGGATTTCACATAAAAAAAACTGCTGAAGTGAACTCGGAACTCCGACCAGCCGTCGGCCCCTCTCGAAAAATGTTCGCACGGTCATGTCATCTTTCACTTTCACTGGGATGCATGGAGTGAGAAGACACGACCGTCCGACATCGTCAGAATCCTTTATTTCAAGAACGTGCCTAACACTCATCGTTCGATTCCACGGCTTGCTCGGAACTTTCAACGACGCTCAATTCCCTACGAGTCACACTGATTCCAATATATTAAGACTGTGGCATCGGTAGCGTGGCCACCGTACGGCAGACTAGAAGAACTGAAGGTAGGCGATTTACGAAGCGGAGGCAGAGCGTCCGGACGCGGGTCGTCTGGACGCAGGTCGGCGGGAGGCAGGTCGTCTGGACGCATCGCGTGGGAAGGCACACTGGACGGCCGCGGTCGCAGGTGAACGCACGCGGCCGCAGGTGAACACACGCAGGGTGGTCGAGGGGGAGTTAACTGTGCGAGTCTGTGGGAGGATGTCGCGGTTGGCTCTGGTATCACAGTCGCAGGAATTGGGATTCCTAGGTAGCACGCCTGGCGCTAGCTCTTGCATATCACTCTTAAGGTTTCTTTTTTTAATATTCGTCTTTCACTTTTATTTTTGCTTCTTTCTTTTTATTTTTTTGTTCAAGTCCCGTAGGCGTGATACGTCCGACCGAAAGGCGGGAGTCTGTATAAGGGCACGAGGTAGGGTGGGGTGTAGAACGGACTAAATGCAGTCCTCGAGTGAGGTGCTCCCCACGTATTTCGTTGTCTTCCCCAGTGGGCATGCCTGACATGATGCGCTGGAAAAAAACACGTGGAAAGGATGAATGTGCTTGCCTGCGATGGCGATCGATGGGGGGGAAGGGGGGGGGCTGGGGTGGCTTCTTACCTGCGAGAGCGAGACTGGAAGGATCCCAGAGGACAGGTGACACATGGGACTCCATTCGCTCGACTGTACATCCCAGGGGGACATCCCACTGAAACAGATGCGTTTGAAAAGCCATGACGCTCGGATCGATTACGATTCCTGGAACGGGTCGGAGACCATAGGGAAAGGCGATGCCATGCCATAAGGAAAATATCATGAAAACTGGAGCGGCACGGGCGAGTCTGCCAGAAGGGATTCGTTTTAGGGGGGGACGGGGCGGGTCGATCGGCCGCAGAACTTTCCGGCTCTGTCGAAAACTTCATCGAAAGGGGGTGGGAGGTGCCCGTGACATGGAACATGTCTCTGACATGGAACGTGGTGACCGTTCGGTAGCTCGGAACGAGCTCGTATGTGAAAAAAAAAAAAAGATTTCTCGAAAAGACTCGATGGTATTTTCGTGATTCTCCAAGAAATGCTTCGCTGATTGCCATCATGAAACCACTTACAACCAAAACGAGAAGGAAACTCGGGAAAATCCCAGGGGACGGCACGGAGCCGCTCGTTTCCCAGGCCCTCAAAATCCAACATGCTCGTGCCCACGTCATCGGGCAAATATCTCAAAGGATCCCAGCTCGCTCGAGTCGAAAATTCTCGATTTCCAGTCGGTACAGGGCCGACGATGGACCGGATTTCTGTGTCGGGCAATCGCTTCCGCGGAGAGTGTGATTGCCTTCTGAGACGCTCATCTTTAGTCTCGTGAGAAAATTCCGCTTTCAAATAAACCGCGACGTTACTCCCCTCTCGCAAATGATAGATTTAAAGGCTAAAAATTATGAATAAAATCATTCAGCTCATCGCTAAGACCATATCTGCCCCAATTAACCGATGGAACACGACGGGAGCCGCTTACCGCATAGCCTCTTATGATACTCCCTGGCCTCGAACCCGGGCAGACAACCAGATGAGGCTGATGGTGCAGAAACAGCTGCGGGACCGGAAAGAGCGCATTCGTTAGATGCAAATAATAATAATAATAAAAGTAAAATAGAAACAATATAAATTTTCTGGGAAATGCGTTACACTTAGAATTTTATAGCAAAAAATTTTGAGGCAAACGAATTAAAAACCTGAGAAGTTAATAATAACAAATTCGCAAGTAATTTATTTTTCATCAAAAGGGGGGAAAAATGATAATAAAATATTAAAAAGTGTGACTATAAAGATAATTAAAAAATGAAAATAAAAAATAAAAAATAGAGAATAAAATAATAATAAAAAAGGAAATTCACCTGAGCAGGGTGGGACGCGAGAGCTGGGTCGCCAGAGTTTCCGGCGTCCACACATGAAGGTGAAGTGGCGACGACGGCGACGCGGGCGGCGACGGGAGAGCGACAAGGCCCGAGAAGGGAAATCGAAAAACGTGTGCCCTCGTGGGCATGAGGCTTTACAGACTCGGCCCCAGGCCACTTGCTTGCATGCTAGGGTCACGTTGGGTGGGGGGGCGAGGGAGGGGCAGCGGGAGTCGGGGTCCAGGATCCGGTCTTTTTTTTTTTTTTGTTAGTCGAGAGAGAGAAGCCGGAGAAGGGAGAAGGGGAAAAGAAACAAAAGGAGAAATTTAGACAAACCGGCACCTCGAAAAAGGAAATTTTTTTTTTTTCTCTGACATGCCGCGGGCTCGATTCTACCGCGATTTCTCGGTTCTTCGCATGCTGTTCGTGTTTCTACCTGGACGAGTCGGGAAAGTATACAGGGACGGACCAAGAGCGCCGGCGATGCACCGCCGGCAATCGGAGGCAATCGCGGGCAATCGCGGGCAATTACGGGCAATCGTAGAGACTGCGTGCATGGAAGTGTCGGGGAAGTATCCGCATGCTCTGCCAAGTGCAAAGGTCGAAACAGACTCGGGGGGGAGGAGGGAGTGCTCCCCTCGTTTCGAGTGGAAAAAGTGGGGGAAAAAAAAGTTGAGAGGTAACGGCGATGAAGCGACTACTCGGTGTGCATGCATGAGTGTGGAGAGTTCGTGATCTGGATCGTGGGGAAGGTGGAGGTGCATGTGGTACTCTACGGTACTCGATGGGTACTCCGCCCCGAGCCGCATGGCGTATCGGACCGATATTGGCTCGACTTAGGGCCCAATATCGCAACATTGGTCGAACGGTGGACCGATATCTGCTCGAGATAAGCCAATATTAGCTCGATATTAGGGCAATATTGCAAAATTGGTCCAGCGTTGGGCCAATATTGGTCCAGTATGCTCTGCTACTCGGAACTCTATTAGAGCCTGTGCGTAAGGCCAAAATTATGCCTAAAAAGCTAAAAACGACTGGAAATTTCCACTACGATCGATCTATGTTCTCAAGGCTGCAGGAGAGAAGACTCACAGGTGAGCTCGATCGTGAAGTGGCACCTGGCCTTGTTCCCGGCCTCGTCCGCGGCCACGTAGTAGATGCTGTGCTTCCCCGCCGACAGCTCCATCCCCGGGGCCTGCAAACCGAGCGGTTTCTGGGACCTCTGCCTCGAATTCGAATCGATAAACATTTTATTTAAATTCTTCCTCGAACCTGGTTCTTCCAGATGTGGACGACCGCGACGTTGTCGACGAAGCGGGGCTCCTCCCACGAGACCCTCTGGTTCACGCGACCGATGGGAAGGGCCACCTTGAAGGGCGAGGGGCACCCGAACACCTGGGGAGGCTCCTCGTCTGGACGGACGAGAGATGGCAATATCGGCAATATTGAACGAACTCGGTGGCTAGTGCCCTAACTACCGGTGAGCGAATTTCGTGCTAATTTTTTCTCATCGATGTTACCGTAAGGTGTCAGAGCCTGTCTGAAGAATATCGAGCAATCTTTCTTTTATAAAAAAAAAATCCTCCAATTTGACGCTGGAGGAAAAATCGATCGTCGGCATTTATTCAGTAACAGTAGCCTTATTTCTCTAGCAGACAGCATTGTTTCATTTTTTGCGAATAATATCAAATCCTTTTGTATGCTGACATCAATGCATCTAGAGAGAATCGAATTCCCAACGAGAAAGAGTGCACCCACCGGCGACGTAAACGGTGAAGGAGCATATGGCGGTGGTGTTGGAGATGGGACTTCGGGCCCGGAAGGTGATCAACGTCTTCCCTGCCCCCACTTCCCCTTTCAGGTTCTTCGCCCACGGAGGATCTGCCTCCACGTATCTGTCGAGCCCGCAATAAATAAATTCCTGAGGTGGGACAGGGTGGGGCAAGGTGGGACAGGGCGGGGCAAGGTGGGGCAAGGTGGGACAGGGTGGGACAGGGTGGGACAGGGTGGGACAGGGTGGGGCAAGGTGGGGCAAGGTGGGGCAAGGTGGGGGGGTCGACCTTACCTGCGGTCGACGTTTGTATCCGGATGATCAAATTCCACCTCTTTCTTGCTTTCGCGAGGGGCTAGCTTCAGCCGGATGTCAGGGGGGCAATGGATCGATGGCTTTGGGAATTCTGCAATGCAAATCGGTTCATGTCATGTCAAGTTCACTAAGTGGTGCGAGCATCATCATTATTTGCGGCCATTCTCATGACCTCATGACAGGAGGTGCTGTCTCCTTCGACTCGGGGAGGCTCCTTCCAGCACCTCCCACCATGAAAACGGCTACAAGGAGATGAAAGCGTTTGGGAACTTTGTTCGCTGAGGAAAGTCAGACTGCTGACGTTGTACCGTGTCGATTGCGAAAAAAAAGATGAAATCGGGCTATGTTGATGAAGTTTCGCGGAGAAGCGACCGTCGAAGTCGTTCAACGTTTCGAGGCCGTGAGAGATCCCCCGCACTCACGCCAGTTGCCTTCACTCGTGCCAGTTGCCTTCACTCATGCCAGTTGCCTTCTGCGCGGTCGAACAAAAGGCGTTTAAAAAAATTGACTCCGTTCTCTCTTCTCCCCCCAGCCAAGTTGCACATATTCTATTACAGCGTCCCACATTTTTCTTTAAATGGTACTGTAAAAACAAAAAATCGACCGAAAGAAAAGTCGGGCATGATCTGGGGGCAATCTCGTGCTTCGACTGCTATGATTTGGCGAAATGTCATCGCTATAGCCCCACTCTTTTTTTTATGTTTCTGTTTTTATCGTTTTTTTCGTGCATCCGATTTCTCCTCTGAGAAGAAAAATTCAATTAAAATCGATCCTCGACTCGAAGGGAAAAAAAAACCGCTCAAATGCACTCGAAGTGAGACAGCATGCAATCACCGAAAGAAGACCGACTTCTCACGCGAGCAGGACCATCCAAAAGACCAAAAATTGCACACGAAACTGCTACCACTCGACTGCGTACTACTCCTACGGTGGTACCGTGTACTAATCTAATCTACTACTGCGAAATCCAATCGGACCAAACGAGAGGAGAGACAGGCAAGGAACGAAAAGGAATGGCAAGGGGAAAACGATTGCAATCTACGAGGAAAAACAAGCAGGAATCACGGGCGAGGAGTGACAGACACCAGAGAAGGAAAGCTCTTCTAGAATGGGAAGGCTTCATCGAAAGAGGGATGTCTGATAGAGAGGAGGGCTGATCTAGAGAAGGAGGTCTGATCTACAGAGGGAGGTCTGATCTAGAGAGGGAGGTCTGATGGAGAGAGGGAGAACTGATGGAGAGAAGGAGGGCTGATCCGTCTATCTACTCGCGGAGGACAAGCAGGCAGGAGGATGCGTTCGGGTCTTACCGTAGCGGAAGTCAATGTAATGCCTGGACGGAGGGGAAGGGCGGGGGATAAAGAGTCGGGGGAAGGACGATTTGCTGTGGGTCCATGTGGTTGATGTGGTCGCTGTTGTGGTTGTGGCTGTGGTTGTGGTTGTGAGTCGGGGCGCTGCGGGGATTTCGTTTGTCTCCACGATTGAGACTAAAGCCGACACGAAACAAAGACATAGAAGAAGGTGTCATTTCATGAGCGTTGGCGGGGTCGTGGTCGCGACGGGGGCGTGCTGGTGACGTCACGGGTGTCGTCTGCCGAGCCACGCGCGCGCCGGCGCCAACGGCCTCGCACCGGCCCCCAGTTCCCATCGGTGCTGCGGCCGATGGGCTCGATGAGGATCGACGATGCGAGTGCATCGCAGAGGTTCGCGTCTCCGCGAGTTCGCGCTCTTTAAAAATGCGGCGCCGCTGGACGGAAGATTACGCCGTCTGGAAATTTCACGCCAGGTTCGTAACACTGAAACCGGTCCTAAGCCCGAGGCACATTCTAACACTACTTCTAGCACTGGGTCTAGTCCATCAAAAACAACAACAGCCTCTAATACTAGAAGCCGAAGTACAATCCGCTATTCCCGTGCTTGCACGCTTAGAAAGAAGCCAGAAATTCCCCGTCGGGCGCCTGGCCTCGGCAGACGGCACTCGTGACGTCACCGCGAGAAGCACGCGAGCCGCGTTTCGTCCCGTGCGTCGCAATCCGAAATTCCTCCGACTGGCGTTAAATTTCCGATTGGGAACATTCCTGAATCTATTTTACGTTATTTATTTATTTTTGGTAGTTTCCCAATTTAAAATATCGGGTGAGGACCAACGGCTGAGAAAAGATATTTGGCCGCTTTTTATCCAAATTCCTTTTATTGGTATTATTTTATTTATTTATTTTTCTTGTAAATCAAATCTCCCGTTTTGCCAAGAAACCAAATTTGCAACCAGATGAACTCATTTTGGTAGTTGGTTGCAAATTTTCTTTTCGGTCCCTTTTTGGAAATACCCAGAAATTTTGCATTTTTTCGAATTCGCGCGGTAAAATATTGATAAATCTGATATTTTGAACCATCCGCGAGATCAAATCCCTTTCCACGCGGCAGGAATTGGCACTTTTTGCATCATTTAAATAATAAAAGGAATGAAATAAAAAATCAAAAGTAAAATTAATATTAAATTTAAATCAATTTTAGAAACTGAAATATATAAAAAAAATTAATATATATGTATATAATTATTTTCTCACGCCCTAATTTTAATTTCCCAACTTAATCCCAAATCGATAAATGAAGTAACTCCCGCCTAAATCGATGCCAGAAGCGACGAACCTTTCTCGCAGCGAAGCGAGTTCCCGTGGACGGACCAGGTGGCATTGTGCTGGCAGAGGAGGATGGGCCCGCCGCCGACGAGTTTGTAGCCGGGGGCGCAGGTGATGACGCACTTTTGGTCCGCCCTCGTGCGGCCCCGGCCGCAGCCGGCCGGGTCGATCCGGCCGTGGGCGGGGGGCTCGAGGGGTCGGCAGGACGGCACCTCGGGGGCTGCAACATGCCGGCGACTTACAGGCGACTCTCGGGCGACTTACCGTTATTCAAAGTTCTATCGGTCTGGGACGAGCGAGGCGACCGCGAGATTGTATAATTACCATTACCATTTTTCTTACCATTCTACTCCATACCTACCCACTTAATAATTAATAAGCTCAATACCTGACACACTTAATAATAATAATACCTAAACGCAACGTCATGCTCGAAACTCACCGAGGCACACGGCCGCCTCCCCCCTCCACTTGCCATCGTGCCCACACGACCGATAGGTGGACCCGCTGAGCTTGTACCCGTGCCGGCAGTTCACCTTGCACCAGGTGCCAGGCGGGTAGACGAACTTGCTCCCGCCGCGGTGCCGACGGTGGCACCGGAGCTCCCCGTGCCTCGGTGGTCGCAGCACCATGCATCCCTCGCTCTTCTCTGCAAATTACAAAATTACAAAATTACAAAATTACCTAATTGTGAAATAATGAAATCACGAACTGAAGCTCTCTGCGCTAAACTTGCCTTTGCACGTCAACTTGTCCGCGTCCAGGGTGAAGTGATCGCTGCAGGCGCAGAAGTAGCTCCCCTTCGTGTTGATGCAGTCCTGGTTGCAGCCCCCGTTGTTCACCGTGCACTCGTTCATGTCGTTGCACCGCTTCGGGTCGCTGAAACCGACACGTCAATGGGAGCTGAAACTCACGTGCGCCCTGAACCGAGGAATGCCGGCCGAACTGGCATGCCCTCCCCTCCCCCATGCCAAATTTCGGCTTGCAAAAAACCGTGAGGAAATAAGAAGTGGAAGTGAAAAAAAAAAGGCGACAGACTTATAATCCTGTTGGAATCCCGGCCGACACTTGCACCGGAAGGAGCCCGGCGTGTTCTCGCAGACCTGCTGGCATCCCCCGTTGTCCTTCGCGCATTCGTCCACGTCTGCAAAATGAATCGAGAAAGAGCACGCTATCTTAAAGTGGAATCCCCAGAAACCATCAGATCGTCCGTGAAGCTCCAGACACGATTCATCGAGACGCGATACATCGAGACGCGATACATCGAGACGCGATACATCGAGACGCGATACATCGAGACGCGATACATCGAGACGCGATACCCACCTTGACAGCGACCGTCTCTCATCTCGAATCCCACCTCGCAGAGGCATAGGAAGGACCCCGGGGTGTTGACGCAAGCCCCCAACTTGCACGGATGCCTCTCGCACTCGTTCACATCTGGGAAGAAGAAGAGAGGCGTGAGACTCCCGACCTGGCACGAGGCAGGCACGAGGAAACACCGAGGGCAGTACCGATGCACCGTCCGTCCCGGTCCTCGTAGCCGGCGCTGCAGGCGCATCTGTACGACCCGACCGTGTTCACGCACTCTCCCTCGCAGGGGTTGGTCTCGCACTCGTCTACGTCTGTAGGGAGATCGTGTGAGATCGTGCCAAAAATCCGACCGCGATCGTGCCAGAGGAAAACCTACCGACGCATCGTCCCTCGAGGAAGCGGAATCCCCGGCGACACACGCACCGGTACGACCCTTCCGTGTTCACGCAAGACTCCGGGCAGGGGCGTGACAGGCACTCGTCCACGTCTGAAATGCACGCGGTAACGGAGGTCACAGGTGACAGAGGTGACATTAACCGAACGTCGTCGAAGACTCACCGACGCATGCTCCGCCCGGACCGACTGCATACCCAGGCTCACACGTGCACCGATACGACCCCTCCGTGTTCACGCACCCCCCGGAACATGGCTTCCCCAAGCACTCGTCCACATCTGCAACAAAAAAATCCATAACGCCTCCAGAACGACAACCGCGAGGTCCAGAAAGCGGGACCCCTCCCCAGAAGACGGAACCTCACCTCGGCAGGTCCCGTCGACCATCTCGAATCCCGAGTCGCACTCGCAGCGGTACGACCCCTCCGTGTTCACGCAGCGACCCGGGCAAGGGTCGTCCGCGCACTCGTCCACGTCTGCCACAAACACCCCAAAACAATGCTTTTAACCATTCGACCCTTTCGACCCGTTCGACCCCTTCGACCCTCTCGACCGTCCTCACCTCTGCAGGTCTTGCGATCCTCGCCGAGGGCGAACCCCGTCGGACAGGAGCAGTAGGCGAATCCCGGCAGATTCACGCAACGATGCGAACACCCGAAGTTCCCCTCCTCGCACTCGTTCACGTCTACAAAAAACGACCTCCCTCAACGACCCCGCCGACGCCCCCCCCCCCCCCCCCTCACGACCCCCCTCCCCACTCACCGAGACACCCCTTCCCCTGCACCGTATACCCCCTCGGACACCTGCACACGTACGACCCCGGCGTGTTCTCGCAGATCCTCTTACAATCGTGCAACCGCCGCCTGCACTCGTCCACGTCCTCGCACGTCCTCCCGTCCCCGGCCAGCTGGTACCCCGGCGGGCACGCACACCGGTAGCTCCCCTCCGTGTTCACGCAATCCTCGGAGCAGCCTCCCCGCTCCTCCGAGTCGCATTCGTTCACGTCTGCAACACGCGGGGAAAGACCATGTAGACTCTACGATCGCTCTACGATCGCTCTGCGGTCGCTCCGAAATCGTTCTGAAATCAGTCCGATTGCAGGAATATACAGATGTCTGGTTCGTTTTGCGAATTACATATGAGGCCAATTACGGGACATCCTGGGGAGCGATTGCTAATCGAGAAGAATCGTCCGATCGCGATGAGAACAGACCTTGGCAATTTTTCCCGTCCCTGCTGAGGGCGTAGCCGACGGGACAGTCGCACCTGGCGGAGCCCGGAGTGTTCACGCATTCGTGCGAGCACCCGAAGTTCTCGTTCGCGCACTCGTCCTCGTCTGAAAATTTGCAGGGAATCGGTAAAATTTCGGAAATTTGCAAAAGGAGGAAACCGAGCCGGTCGGGACTCACCGACGCATCCGATCAGCGGGATGAAGGCGAAGCCGCGATCGCAGGTCTCGTGGAAGGGCTCCGCGGTGTCGACCTCCCCGCCGCTGCCTTCCTCCTCGTCGAAGGTCCCCAGCTCGTTGGATTTCTCGTTCCCGTCGAGTCTGCCGCGCGGGATGTGGATGGCGTTGGGGTGTTCTCCAGCGCCAGCGGGGTGGGGGTCTTCCTCGTCGGTGGAGACGTCGTCCGGCGGGGGGAAGGTGACGGCGTAGGTGACGAAGCCTTCGAGTGGTTCCTTCGTCACCACCTGCACCACGTCTTGGTCGAACTTGTCGGTTTCACCGTCCTCGTCCCATATTGGAACTTTGGGCTCGGATGGGTGGTCCGGCTTCGTCTCGGGCTCGGGGCGGGTGGGGGCTTTTGGCTCGTGGGGGATCTCGTTGCTGATCCGGTCCTCCTCTTCTGTTTCCCTTTCCTCTTCCTCTGTTTCTTCTCCTTCCTTTTCCTCTGTTTCTTCTTCTCCTTCCTCTTCCTCTGTTTCTTCTTCTCCTTCCTCTTCCTCTGTTTCTTCTTCTCCTTCCTCTTCCTCTTCCTCTGTTTCTTCTTTCTCATCATCTTCTGATTCTTCTTCTTCCTCTTCCTCTTTTTTTTCTTCTTTTTCTCCCTCCTCTTTTTCCTCCTCTGCCTCTTTTTCTTCCTCTTCTTTTCCTTCCTCTTCTTTTTCTTTTTCTTCCTCGTCTTTTTCTTCCTCGTCTTTTTCTTCCTCGTCTTTTTCTTCCTCTTCTTTTTCTTCCTCTTCTTTTTCTTCCTCCTCTCTTTCTCCCTCTTCTTTTTCTTCCTCTTCTTTTCTCTCTTCTTTTCCTTCTTCTTCTTTCTCCTCCGCTTCTTCTTCCTCCTCTTCTGTCTCCTCCGCTTCTTCTTCCTCCTCTTCTTTCTCCTCCGCTTCTTCTTCCTCTTTTTCCACCTTTTGCTTTTCTTCCTCTTTTTCTGACTTCTGTTTTTCCTCAACTTTTTCAACTTCCTCGTCATCTTCTTCCTCACCGTCTTTTTCCTCGTCATCTTCTTCTGCGTCCTCTTCCTCGTCCTCTTCCTCGCCTTCTCCTCCTCCTTCCTCTTCCTCGCCTTCTTCGTCCCCTTCACCGTCTTCATCCCCTTCCTTTTCTTCATCTTCTGCCTCCTTCCCTTTGCCATGAATTTCTGACTCGGTCTCAGGCCTCACCCGCTCTCCACCTGGAGTCGCCTCGGTCCCGGGCCTCGCCTTCCCTCCACCCGGAGTCGCTTCGGTCCCGGGCCTCGCCCTCCGGTCCCCGTAGTCGTTTTCCTCCTCGTAGTAGTCGTAGGTCTCGTTGTACTCCCCGCCTTCCTCGTACTGGTAGCTCTTCTCTTTTTCCTCGTCGTAGTCGCGCTCGGGGGAGACTTCCACTTGGGTCTCTTGGATGGGGGCGGGGGTCGGGGGGGAGTCGGGGCCCAGGCACGTGTAGGAGCCGAGGGTGTTGCGGCAGCCGTGAGTGCAATTTTGAGCAAACTCTGGGACGTCGCACTCGTTGATATCTGGGGATCGACGGGATCAGGTCTTAAACTTTCTTATAAATATTTGCCGGAAAAAAATTCCCAATAGCCATAACGAATTAAATTCATGGAGATACTTCGTTGACCAGATAGACCAGAAATTCATGTAAATTTCAGTCGTTCTCAGCGTGATATGACTAAACTTGCCGTAAATTAACCCCAAACAACCGGTAAAATTAAATTAATAATAATGCATGAATACCAGCGCAAGTCTTCCAGTCCTCGGTGAGCATGAACCCCGGCGGGCAGGTGCAGAAGGCCGTGCCCACGGTGTTGAGACAGCTGTGCGAGCAGCCGAAGTTGTCGGCGGCGCATTCGTCGATGTCCTCGCAGGTGTGGCCGTCGGGGGCCAGTTGGGTCCCCGGGAGGCCGTCGCAGGTGCAGGTGTAGCTGCCGGGGGTGTTGCGGCAGGCGTCCTGACAGGGGCCGTGCCCGTTGTTGCTCAGGCATTCGTTCGTGTCTGGGGGCGTGAGGGAAGTGTGTGAGATTTTTTTTTTTCATTCATGTTTAAAATGAAATGGAATATTTAAAAATATTATCATATTTAGTAGAGACTTTTTTACGTGTATTACCGCCGTAAGACACATTAGGATGCACGTCGTCGGGATGACCGCGTCCCGTCACATTAATTGCTTGAAAATCGCCAATGGACGACGCTAAATACCGGCTATTCCCCGTTGAAGCTGACTTTATGGGCACAAAATCCCTACAATGCCTTCTTATTTTCTTTTTCACAGTGCCTTCGGAAAGCTTCTAATAAATCGCATAATTCCGACAGTCCACCGCAAATCGTAAAATACGATTCAGATCTGCCCAAACCCATTGCCCCAAAATATTTTTCAGACAAAAATAAAAATAAGGGAAAATGGGAGGCTTGCGGTCTCGTGACGAAAGGCGAGGAGTAACTTCTGGAGCCCTAATAACGAAGGTTATTAGGTAACGGTAACGAAGGAACTGCCTTCGCGACGCGTCATCTTCGCACTTCTCTTCCGAGCTAATTCCATTTGAAATTTCATTAGCAACTCCATACGGCGACGAAAGATGAGCGTAACTCGGATACAGGGAGACTCGCAACGACTGCATCAATATCTCATCCGCGTAATGAGATGGGAGGCTGTTATCTCGGGAGAGACACCTCTATTGTCCCCCCGGAGGACAAAGACGAGGGCGGAAGAGCAGATAACCTCGGGTGGGGGGCTCATCTGTTTCTTTTCCTTCTTTAGCCCTTTTTGGCTCGAGAGGCCGAGTCTCGCCGTTTCTCGGAATGGCAAATGGAGAATGCATGAAATCTGACGAAATGAGGTGAAATGAGAAGGTGAAATGAGGAGGTGATATCGATCGATGGTCACTCTGAAAGCATTTTGAAACCGCCTCACTCACCAACGCAGGACCTGCCGTTCGAGGCGAGCCGGTGGCCGGTGGGGCAGGCGCAGACGAAGGAGCCTGGCGTGTTCTCGCAGGTCGCCTCGCAGCCTCCGTTGCTCTCCGAGCACTCGTCCACGTCTGTTTCCCAGGGGGATAAGCCTCTTTCAGGTGGATCGGTCGACGGTTTCGCGATTTCGCGATTTAATGCGGTGCGATTCCCGGGGAGTCTTCTGCATTCTCGTTTCGTGTCGCTCGATCATAATTTCTCAACCCTGTCCTGGGAGTCGATGGCCGTAAAACCCTAAATGGGGACTCGTCGACCTTCTCGCCGTCCTCACCCACCTTTTCGCTATTTAAGGCTATTTAAAAGCTGAGCGCTATTCCCCATTTAAATGCGATTGCTGTACACTTAAAAAAAATTATGAGGTAAGGCCAGAAAGAGTTACTGCGCCACGCGTAACAAGCTCCAACCGACGACCCCATCGAGATCTCCCCGCGCCTGCACGCGCGCCTGCACGCGCACCTGCACGCGCACCTGCACGCGTGCCTGCAAACGCGCCTTCAGGCCCTTCAAGCCGACCTCCCTGCTTTCACCCCATAATGAGACCCCGATCCCGCGTGGGCGGATGAAGGATGCAGAGCGCAAGGGCTGATGATTATGAAGGATCTCGATGGAAACACGGCTTTCCAGTCCTAACAAGGGAAACGACTCCATTTACGATGAATTATTACGAGGCCCTCCTCTAATCCGCAGTCATTTTTTTCTCACTGTCAATTATTCCAGGCCCTCGGAACATTCCAGGCCCTTGGAATTTCCTAAGTCAGGTCCTCGAAACACCCCAGGCCCTCGGAGTATCCCAGGCCCTCGGAACACCCCAGGTCCTCGGAAGACCCCAGGTCCTCGGAAGACCCCAGGTCCTCGGAGTATCCCAGGCCCTCGGAAGACCCCAGGCCCTCGAAAGGCCTCCTTCAATCATCTCCCCCTTCGCCCACGAGCCGATAAACAATGCAACGAGAATACAGAAGGCAACCTCTTATGATAATCGTCGCCAGCGTTGACACTCAAGCGGCAACCTGCTGAGTGTCAGCCTCGCGGCTCCGCCTGGCAGCTCGGCCTGGCAGCTCGGCCTGGCACTATTTACACAACAGGGGTCGGGACCCCAAGGTCGAGCAGGCTCGTTAGAGACTCGCCTTGACAGGACTTCTTGTCTTGCAGGAGTCGGTAGCCGGTGAAACAGAAGCACTTGGGCGTCCCCTCCGCGCTCATCTGGCATCCGTGCTCGCAGCCGCCGCGGTCCCGTCCGCAGTCCGAGTCCACGATCTCTGCGCATCCCATAATGAACCAAAATAACCTCAGCACTCGGTACAGGATGGTACAGTGGAAAGGTTGCGGTTCTCGTCGAGAATAAAAAAAAAAAAATTTAGTGGAGGCGTGTCACGTGTTTTCAACTTGCTGCGTGATCGCATCACGAAAAAAGGATTGAATATCCCATTGAAATGTTCATAATATAATGCGAAAAATTCAGCTGACACATGAAACGGCAAAACATGCGCGTCGCGAAGGAAAAAACGCTAACGCCGCACCGCTAACGAGAGCATCCCCTGCCGTGAAATAAATGCCAGGTTAAAACTGACCAACATCATCGCATCTTGCATCCCTGTCGTCGAACATCCAAACAGAGGGGGCAGGGATGCCGGGACGGCGGTTCTTTTTTCCGCCCGCCGACCCGCAGTCGTAGCCCCTTAGTGATCGACCTTGTATGACCTTATTTCAGCTCGAGATGACGTCACGACCTGCTCAAAATCGGGAACTCGGGCCCCGGCACGAGGACCCAGTCCTACGCCAAAAATCACCCGTTAACTGGTAATAGTTACGCTGTATTAAATTGACTAGAGAAATTATTCTTAATGGCAAAAATGCCTCACCCATCCCCTTCTCTCCCCCCTCCCCCAACAAACGCTGAACTTCTCATTCTTGTTTTCTCAACAGCTTCACTCGACCAGAAAAACGCTCCATAAACACGCGAAAGGGGAGCCAGACGAAGTTTGTCATCGTCTCGAGATGACATCCCCCCAGAGGGGAAAAATCGAAAGAAGTGCCCCCCCCCCTCCCCCCCCCTGCCTTCCTTGCCAACCCCGCACCCCGTTCGACGCCCTCATTTATTACCCTCCGGAACGCCGATCTCGATGAGGTCAGGCGCGCCTGCAAAACCCATCCATCCGTCCCCACTACCACTCTCGTCAACCTTGCGGGCGTGCAGAAGAATAACGAGCGTGCGTGACAGTGTCGATGCCCGTCGGGGCGTGCCCCCTCCCCCCCCCCCCCCCCGCCTTAACGGCTTCATCACGCCGCGTGGGGCTTCCGCGTCTCTTCCACGCACCCCCGCGGACGCGCCGTGAATGCAGATGGCTTCGTCGGCAGGTATCAGCTGATTCCGGATTTCCATCACAAGCGACAGAACGTGATGGGGGAGGGGAATGACTGCATCATAACAACATAATCGGGGCTCCCACTCTCCTCCTTCCCCCCCCCCCCCCCCCCCCCCCC